>JAOTOL010000425.1:0-66491 GCA_034440575.1 Imbricaverruca yamaguchii | reverse complement strand
GTTCCGGCAAGACCGACCCGCACACGTTCTCTGTTATTTGTTCCTCGCGTAAACCTTAATTCTGCCAAGTGTGGATTAATAGGACATGTTGCAAATTCGGTCAACACATTATTTCTTAGCTTTTGATCTCGGGACAGATATCTTTTATGTCAGCATTTAGGTAGCATGTTGTGCGATATATCGGGAAAGCCGCATACCAGTATCACCTTGTGATTTCAAATGCTTATCTTGCCTGGTCGTCCTTAGCGTTCCTGTAGTTGAGTTTGTACTTCCGTCGCGTAGGAGTTATGTATTAATATGATTTCGCACATAGGCTCGCACATATTGCCTCTGCGATCGCCGTCTGGTGTGTCGCACTGGAAAGAACATGAACTGATCAACATCTGCTGAGCTCCACGCTCAGGATGAGATGTAATTCGTGATGCAAGTTGACACTCCGCCGCTTGGCTTAGCTGATGGGCCTCATTCGCCGACCTGATCAATCTTGAACAGCTTGGTGTCGGATATCGGAGCTGTGACGTCAAAACCTGGAACACGACAATCCGATGTCGGCGAAATCGCGCGTTATGGACAGCTACTGACTCGTTTTCTTCAGGTAGCCAATATTAAACATCTCATCTCAGCTCGCTTGGTGAAATAAATAAATGAGCATGACAGACAGACAGCTCGAGTGCTTCTTGCGCAGCTCTTTGAACAAAATAACTCAAGAACAACAAAGTTAAATAAAGAACAAAATAACAAACAACACGGACTGACATCATGATATATCTGTTAACCGGCGCCGTCTCGGCAGGGGTTTTCAACCGCCCCCACCCTCAGGGTTTTCGCGGGTGGTGAAAGAACTGCGCGCGGCAGAGAACAGAAATTTTAACGCATACAGATATTTTAACTTTCAGGGTTTGCATATATTTAGGGATGCAACAAAACATACAAGAGGATGTTTTCGCTTTTTTCTGATTTTGATTACCTATATGTGCTGCATATTTACATATTATGGCTGAAGTCGAAGATTCTTCTAAAGTAAGCATGATCTGACAGGATTGACGTAAATGTGCACATGCCTTACAGTTGCTTGCAATACCCATTCGCTTCATAGGCGGCTCAGATGACCTATATTCTGGCACGCCTTTATCCTCATTCCCACTAATCCTGGAGGTCTGGGTGTGGCGATTTTTTGTGGAGGATCCGAGAACCTAAGGGCAAGAGTCTCCCTCCCGGGGCTGGAGGGGCCGCCACCCGAGAAAAAAGTAGCTTCGTACTGGCCCATGGTTTGCTCGACATCTACAGGAACTCAGGTGCTGCGATAGTAACGCTTTTGTCCTACATGCGGCTCATTTGTGTATCACGTGTATCAGTGCAAATGTATTTAACTGAGATGAACAAAAAACGGTTTTAAGAAATGTAAGGAACATAACGAGCAATACCACAGCCAAAACAACGACATGGTATGTGAGAACGGCATGGTGTATGTTTAGGTGAGATTCAATGCATAACAACAACAGCGCACATCTAAAACGTATTAGTCGCTCATGGCTACGAATAATAGCAAACGACTTCGTGGGAAGCTCCTTGGGCAGCTAGGGCCTAGTTTCGTGGACAGCTCGGACCAAGTTCCATGGACAGCTCATGCTCAGCTCCGTGGGCTCCTCATGCCCAGTTCGGTGGGCTGCTCTGGTCCAGCTCCGTGGACGTCTTCGTGCCTGTCCGTCCAGCACCGCCAAACTTCGCCGATCGCGATCCCCGCACATGATAGGACATCAGTACCAATTGGGGATGGAGGTGGGGAACTGAGTGTGGAGAGGCCCGTCTAAGCTGTCAGACAAGCATCGTGTGGAAATAACGGTCGCAATTATTCAAACCCCACCCGGCTCATGACGGGATTACTGCTGCATCGTACCGGACAGGGAGCCACCTCCTCACTCAAGCGTTCACCGGTGATTATCCTCTGGCAGCGAGGCGGCAGATACCTGCTATTGTTATGGACAGGAAGTCACTCAAGTGTCCGCCCGCGATAATACTCTGGTAGCGGGACGCCAGCTACCTTCCACCGCCAGTAATGACACGGGCGGAAACGGATTAAGATCAAAATATCTTACAAGGCACCGCATGGTGGCCTTCCATTGAGGTTTTGACAAGTGCTAACGGATTGGTGAGGTGTGTGGGACCAACACCCGGCAAACGCCGGTGGAGCCGGCGATGGTGGCGTCTGGCTGGCCGGCATCGCACAAGCCTACGATGGGTCAACGGACGCTCATAACCGCCAGTAATTTGAAACAGATGTTTCATCACTTCCCACTTCAGTTGGCGACTTTTGCCGCCCTGGTAGTTCAGTTGGTTAGAGCGCTGGCCTGCACTGGTCTCCCCTGTGCTGGCAACACTGTAGAGTGTGCTAATGCTTTAGCAACTCCCCTAGGTATCATTTTCAGGCGATCTATGGAGTATTCAGAAGTACCTGAAGATTGGAGAAATGCAAGTGTTGTACCAATTTTCAAAAAGGGAAATAGGAAGAGTGTAGGAAACTACAGGCCAGTCAGTTTGACCTCATTAGTTTGCAAAGTACTAGAAAAGCTGGTTAAACAGAATGTTGAGATTCATCTTGATAGGCACAACCTTTTAAGGGATACTCAACATGGATTTCGATCTCAAAGGTCTTGTTTAACTAACCTATTGGAGTTCATTGAGTATGTTACCAAAGAAGTAGACAATGAAAGCAGGATGGATGTTGTGTACTTGGACTTTAGCAAAGCTTTTGATAAAGTTCCACATGGAAGGTTAATTCATCAATTACAACAACATGGGAGTGTAGGAAAAGTTCTACATTGGATTGAAGCATGGTTGCAGGGAAGGAAACAAAGGGTAGTATTGAATGGATGTAAATCTGGTTGGAAAGATGTTCTGAGTGGAGTGCCACAGGGCTCTGTTCTAGGGCCCCTCCTCTTTATCATCTTTGTGAACAACATTGAAGTAGGGCTGAGGAATAGAGTGTTCAAATTTGCTGATGACATCAAGCTGGTAGGAGTGGCTAACAGCAGAGATCAATCTAGTAATATTCAACTAGATTTGGACGACCTAAAAGAGTGGGCTGATCAATGGCAGATGACTTTCAACTATGATAAGTGTAAGGTTATGCATATAGGGTCTGCAGGCGAGACATTCAGTTATAAAATGGGAGGGAGGGAACTGGATGTTATTGAAGAGGAAAGGGACTTAGGTGTGGTGGTCTCAAAAGACCTTAAAGCAGAAAAAACAATGTATCTCAGCTAGAAATAGGGCACTCAGAATGCTGGGACTCATTAATAGAAGTGTGAAATATAAGAGCAGGGAAGTCATGAAAAAGCTGTACTTAGCATATGTGCGGCCCCACTTGGAGTACGCTGTACAAGCATGGAGCCCCTACCTAGAAAAGGATATAGATATGTTAGAAAGAGTCCAGCGCAAAGCCACTAGACTCGTCAGTGGATTAAGTAACTTAGAATATGGAGAAAGGCTTAATGCATTAGATATGTACTCACTCAAGTATAGGAGATTAAGGGGAGACATGATTGAAATGTACAAAATTGTTAGAGGGCTAGATCAGGTCAATTTGAATGATGCTCTGCAGTTTAGAGTATCCCATAGGGGTCATCAATTCAGGTTAGACAAAATGAGGTGCAGGACAGTTAAACGACAACAGGTCTTCAGTCAAAGGGTTGTTGACCAATGGAATAGGCTGCCTGCTGATGCAGTGGGCAGTCCCTCATTGAATGTCTTTAAAAGTAGGGTGGATAATTTTTTAGACAGGAAAATGTTGTTTTTGAATTCTAACTTGTGATGCAGGGGATATTGAGTATTTTCACTAGCTATATAGGGTATAACATTATGCTAGTATTATGTTGTACTATATGGGGTGTACCTAGCAGTGGATTTGGCAACTTCCTTTGCGATGTCATACTGATGAGATTGGCTGTGGTGGCACAGGTGGAGGGATTGCATGGGTTTGGAATCGATAGGTGTGAACATGTACTTTCTAATATCTTCTAGACAGGCTTGACCCAGATGGGCCCTTGTGGCCCTTATTAAGCCTTAACACTTTATGACTTTATGACTTTAACACAGGGTTCGGGTCGCTTCGCGCGCTCGCATTTAGCCCCCGGCCGGGAGTGTCAGTTGGCAGCTGGCCCGAAGGCCGGGGATGAGCTACCGGGCGGCCGTGTCGGTGCATTGGCGGCACGTTAAACTTTCGGTCTAAATCCTGCCATTGAACTGGAGCTGCTGGATCGGGTGGTGGGGCCAGGGTTCACGCAACAAGCTCTGCTTAGCAATAGAAACCTGGCTCCTGAAGCCACCCCAGCAACAACTGGGATCAATTTTTTTTTTTCAATGGGTAATTCCAGTGTTGTTTACGTTGCCGTAATGGTGTTAACTACATCTCAATGCCACACTTAAATATACGAAAGGTGAAAGAGAGGGTGAGTCTAGTTCCATACGTCTGAATTGTTAGATTCCCACGATTCGTTGTCAGGTTTGTTTCTGGAACGTGGCGTAGCAGATTGTGTTTCAAAATGTGGTGATGCTCTCATAAAGTCATAAAGTCATAAAGTGTTAAGGCTTAATAAGGGGCACAAGGGCCCATCTGGGTCAAGCCTGTCTAGAAGATATTAGAAAGTACATGTTCACACCTATCAATTCCAAACCCATGCAATCCCTCCACCTGTGCCACCACAGCCAATCTCATCAGTATGACATCGCAAAGGAAGTTGCCAAATCCACTGCTAGGTACACCCCATATAGTACAACATAATACTAGCATAATGTTATACCCTATATAGCTAGTGAAAATACTCAATATCCCATGCATCACAAGTTAGAATTCAAAAACAACATTTTCCTGTCTAAAAAAATTATCCACCCTACTTTTAAAGACATTCAATGAGGGACTCCCCACTGCATCAGCAGGCAGCCTATTCCATTGGTCAACAACCCTTTGACTGAAGACCTGTTGTCGTTTAACTGTCCTGCACCTCATTTTGTCTAACCTGAATTGATGACCCCTATGGGATACTCTAAACTGCATAGCATCATTCAAATTGACCTGATCTAGCCCTCTAACAATTTTGTACATTTCAATCATGTCTCCCCTTAATCTCCTATACTTGAGTGAGTACATATCTAATGCATTAAGCCTTTCTCCATATTCTAAGTCACTTAATCCACTGACGAGTCTAGTGGCTTTGCGCTGGACTCTTTCTAACATATCTATATCCTTTTCTAGGTAGGGGCTCCATGCTTGTACAGAGTACTCCAAGTGGGGCCGCACATATGCTAAGTACAGCTTTTTCATGACTTCCCTGCTCTTATATTTCACACTTCTATTAATGAGTCCCAGCATTCTGAGTGCCCTATTTCTAGCTGAGATACATTGTTTTTCTGCTTTAAGGTCTTTTGAGACCAACACACCTAGGTCCCTTTCCTCTTCAATAACATCCAGTTCCTCCCTCCCATTTTATAACTGAATGTCTCGCCTGCAGACCCTATATGCATAACCTTACACTTATCATAGTTGAAAGTCATCTGCCATTGATCAGCCCACTCTTTTAGGTCGTCCAAATCTAGTTGAATATTACTAGATTGATCTCTGCTGTTAGCCACTCCTACCAGCTTGATGTCATCAGCAAATTTGAACACTCTATTCCTCAGCCCTACTTCAATGTTGTTCACAAAGATGATAAAGAGGAGGGGCCCTAGAACAGAGCCCTGTGGCACTCCACTCAGAACATCTTTCCAACCAGATTTACATCCATTCAATACTACCCTTTGTTTCCTTCCCTGCAACCATGCTTCAATCCAATGTAGAACTTTTCCTACAATCCCATGTTGTTGTAATTGATGAATTAACCTTCCATGTGGAACTTTATCAAACGCTTTGCTAAAGTCCAAGTACACAACATCCATCCTGCTTTCATTGTCTACTTCTTTGGTAACATACTCAATGAACTCCAATAGGTTAGTTAAACAAGACCTTTGAGATCGAAATCCATGTTGAGTATCCCTTAAAAGGTTGTGCCTATCAAGATGAATCTGAACATTCTGTTTAACCAGCTTTTCTAGTACTTTGCAAACTAATGAGGTCAAACTGACTGGCCTGTAGTTTCCTACACTCTTCCTATTTCCCTTTTTTGAAAATTGGTACTACACTTGCATTTCTCCAATCTTCAGGTACTTCTGAATACTCCATAGATCGCCTGAAAATGATACCTAGGGAGTTGCTAAAGCTTTAGCACACTCTATGCTCCACAGCCTGTGATGCTCTCTCATCGGTTCTCGTCGTGATAAAATCATAGTCATCAAGCGTTTGGACTTCATGAGAATCACAAGTTCAGGTTATGTACGTAAATGGAAGATAAAAGAAGCATCGTAAAAATACACACCATGACCAACACCATCAGCGTTCGAACGTGTTTGCTCCGTTCTGTGACGATGTAAGACTGGTGAGGAAAGATCTGAGCACATGTGGTTTATTTCATAGAGCGAGAGTTTGTACTGTGTTAGCTACTAGTCTAAGTCAGGCAGGTTAGTTTGTTTACTTGGTGTTTATCTGACTTATCTTGGCTAAGCAGGTCTTCTATAGGCAGCGATGAGGTCGCATAACCACGTGGACGCAATGTTACAGATGGCACGGCAACGCTGCTGAAAAAGCTTGGACGGTTAGTTATCGGAATAGTGTGATGTTTTCTTTCTTGTGTTTGTTGCTTTTCTTTGCGAAGTTATGTTAGCGAGCTTGCATTTCTCTTGATGCAAATTTTCCCATCCTAGTTGAGTTCGAGCTGTTGTTTTTGTGCTTGCTAAGGATTTGCATCTTTAACAGTCGCTATCCGTAGCTATTATAGTGGAACCCGAGTAAGACATTTCCCTGATTACCTTCGCTTGTTGTAATTTCTCTAAGCAGAGTGACAGTTGGGTCTCTAGTGTGAGTGGAACTAGATTAAATGGTCAATAAGTTCAGCTAGACGTTTTGTTGATGTTGGTCATATTCCTTTAGTAGCTAGTTAGTGTATATCAACATAAGATATTGTAAGGAAACTGGGCAGACACAGGTGACTCGATTGCTTAACTTAGCTAGTGGTGTCCCTATGATTGTCTATTGGTCGAATCCAGCGGGTAAGGAAAATGGAGACGAGAACGGCCAGTCCCACCCAGGTATTCCCAGCATTCTTCGTTGTCAGGATACGCATGGCTTGGTCCAACTGAGTTTCCGCTAGGTAGACCAACTTGTTCCAGAATACCATGCAGACGTGTCCATGGCAGGGGCAGGATAATAATGTTGCTTGCAACCAGCGGCTTCAATTGCATCGATGCATGCCTGTTGTCAGATATCTTGTTCTCTAAGTGCCCAGCGACTATGCCGTGCTAATATTGGAGCTTCAACTGGTCTGCTCACGACTTGGTTTTGCAGAACATGGTATTTCGTGCTGTTCTTTAAATGGAAATTTGGAACGATGGTTGGTTGGTTATTGGAGTTTAGGGGCGCATCGACTACCGAGGTTATGCAGCGCCCATGAATTTTGTAACGAGATACCGGAAAGGCAAGCTGTAACATCAAACCCGGTCGAGGAGCAGTGCTGGAGTGCCACTCCCGTGGATCCGTCCCTGGTATCCAGTGGATCCACCAATGGTATCCCGTGGATAAGCATTGATGAAATACTGGGCATGCTTACGAACCAACTCGTCCAGGATAGCTAAAACAGCAAAAACTTGCAGGACGATCATGGAGACATCTTTCCTTCTGTCCCACATGTACTTGATTGTGTTCTTGCTGGACATATTCCCTACAGTAACACCATGTAAAAAAGCAAAGCACCTCGACGCATCGTCGCTGCACAGCACGTTCATCTTGCCTGGGTCCAATGATTAGTTTTTACCAGCACTTACACGCTTGTACCACCACGTGTGCATGTGTAATTATATGTGCACATGTGTATGTGAAAACACATGCATATGTGCACCTACACATGCACATGTGTAGGTGAAATTATCTGTGCATATATGTTCTCCAATGGCATACCAATCTGCAATGGTGTAAGCAAGGGAGTAACAATCGCATCTCAAACCCCCACTTCACTTTCATAAAGATTTCTGTCCACCTGGTATTTGAAAATAGCGAAAACGAAGAAGAAAAGAGAGCAAGGAAGCATGACTTGTCAACATCACCAACTTCTGGTTGTTTTCGCGGAAATATGTAAGCGCAATATAGTTGGAGCAGCTGACTCGTCCAAAAATTCCATCTAGACACACGTGCAGATATGAGCATGGTAACATTCACAGTAAATTGGTAGTCTTCACCGCGCATGTACAAGAAAGTGGGGTGGGATTTGTTTCGAGTGAAAAGTTTATACATGCCATGAGTTGTCACCTCAAATGTATTTTTGCGGTGGTTGCTATACCTTAGTTTCGTCACGATTCGTAAAAGGACCACACATATTACTTTTCCTCATTTTATCCAGCCTTATATCCAAACGAAACACATCTGATTTGTCAGTTCCCTTTGCTGGACAGGGACATGGATGGCTGACAACGTCGAGATCAAAAGCAAGGTGGACTGAAGAAAACGATCGGCCCAATACACCACAGGGGATAATTATCGCATAACCTCAGTACGATTAGTGTCCATGAATAGCTTGGCTGGCCCTCGCATTGTGTCCACCAGAACTGGCTGGGAACCTTCATACCTCTAACGTGACGTCAATGGTTTAAAATATACATTGGAAATGAGCACTTTCCTAGGTAAGATAATTCTGGTTGCGCTGCAGCCATTCTTGGATATACCCGCTGGTGCTCAATTGGTTCCGGGGAAGACTAGTGACTTCCACTCTCTCTAATTTGCTTCAACTGCCAATCGAGCTATTTTTATGCTTTCCTCTCCAATCTCCTTCAACATATAGTCGGGAACTTGTGCAGCAGTGTGATTATCTCAGCGCAATAATCATCGCAATGACTATTTAAATGTCAGCATATGGACGACAAACACAGCTTCTTCAGTGCCTGATAAAGGATTCTAAGGTGGGGATTTGATGCACGTGCGCTGTAGCTGCCCATTTGACGTTGGTTGGTTGGTTGGATTTATTCCGTTGTTGCTACAATGTTATCTGTACATACATGACGGGCTGCAGCATTCGATTATCCAAAACGCTCCTATACCTCATGCACAAACACCCACACACTTAAACACATGAACATCTACACTCATATATATATGGTTATAGGAATATTTATGCGCCTATATATATATATATATATATATATATATATATATATATACTTGTCCTCATTTTATCCAGCCTTATATCCAAACGAAACACATCTGATCTGTCAGTTCCCTTTGCTGGACAGGGACATGGATGGCTGACAACGTCGAGATCAAAAGGAAGGTGGACTGAAGAAAACGATCGGCCCAATACACCACAGGGGATAATTATCGCCTAACCTCAGTACGATTAGTGTCCATGAATAGCTTGGCTGGCCCCTCGCATTGTGTCCACCAGAACTGGCTGGGAACCTTCATACCTCTAACGTGACGTCAATGGTTTAAAATATACATTGGAAATGAGCACTTTCTTAGGTAAGATAATTCTGGTTGCGCTGCAGCCATTCTTGGATATACCCGCTGGTGCTCAATTGGTTCCGGGGAAAGACTAGTGACTTCCACTCGCTCTAATTTGCTTCAACTGCCAATCGAGCTGTTTTGATGCTTTCCTCTCCAATCTCCTTCAACATATAGTCGGGAACTAGTGCAGCAGTGTGATTATCTCAGCGCAATAATCAACGCAATGACTATTTAAATGTCAGCATATGGACGACAAACACAGCTTCTTCAGTGCCTGGTAAAGGATTCTACGGTGGGGATTTGATGCACGTGCGCTGTAACTGCCCATTTGACGTTGGTTGGTTGGTTGGATTTATTTCGTTGTTGCTACAATATTATCTGTACATACATGACGGGCTGCATCATTCGATTATCCAAAACGCTCCTATACCTCATGCACAAACACCCACACACTTAAACATATGAACATCTACACTCATATATATATGGTTATAGGAATTTATATGCGCCGGTATATATATACATATATATATATATATATATATATATATATATATATATATATATATATATATATATATATATATACATATTTGTCATTTGAAGTAACACGGCCAGGACTGTGGTAAACTAGTGTTTAACTTCGTTTTAACTGTGATAAAACTTGTGACCCTGTAGTTACGTTCCATATGCTCTTGAGCACGCACGTTTCAGTCACACCTGGCAATACTTGTTACTGGGAAAAGATCCATGATGCACATTGCTAACAAGTCGCCTGAAAATTGCTGCACTTAACCGTTTTCAATAACTTTGCGTACATATGCACATGTCAGCAACTTTGCTTCTGAGTTGTAACCTAGCCAAAGTGTGTGAACTTGTAGCGTGTAATCCCGGTGGATAACGCCAATGTTGGTTGTAATTAATGCATTTCAGAGGGAGTTTGCTGTCAGATCTCCCCACACCGATTTGGTGATTATCACGCCAAATGGGGATGGCGGTTAGATTCGGGTTATCCCCACACAATCTCAGAAGCCCGTCAAGCTAGAGACAGAGTGTTTTCGACGTGCCAGGAGCCACGGAACCACCTGGAAACAATTTCTATGACCCATGTGATTGTGTCCAAGGCCAGGTGGCTGGCCCCTTGTAACGCCATGTAAGTGCAGACAAGTCGACAACTGGCTTTTTGGCAGTACATTTTGGAACAGCCAGATAATATTCAGTTTGTCTGAGAAGAAAATGTTACATAGCAATTTGACGGTTTGAGACGGTTCTGACACAAACTGGTGTAAGAACAGGTCCTCTTCAAGGCATTTCCTAAACATTTTGCATGATGGGGAGCCAACACCAGCATTTTCATAACCTTTTAGATTAAAGTCACCAAGAATAAGGCACTTCCTCTTAAAGTTTCTACTGATTTCCTCACAAATCACCTTGTCAAGCTCCAGTTGCTGAGAATATGGCAGGGTTCCTGATCGGCAGAAAGCTCCTATCCTAGGGTATTTCTGTTGCCTTTTCCCACAGTGACATCAAGCCAAATGGAATCCACAGACACATTTTTATCCCCACCTGCTACTTTTTGAAAACTGAATAAGCTATTCATATAGAGCATTACACCCCCCCCACCCCCTCCCCCTTTCATTGCTGGACCCCTATTGCACGAAAACATATTGTATCCCTGGATCTCATAGTTCTTTAAGTTATCGCCAAAATACCCTTCACTGACCCATGCCTCCGTAATGCAAACAAAATCTGGTTCCTCCTCAGCAACATAACACTTGAACTCATAAAATTTGGAACGGATACCCTGAGCATTAAACATCATACACTTAACAAATGCTCCATAACCACCTTTGACTTTTTCATACTGAGGAGTTCTTTTATCACTAGATGAACTATCACTCTGTCCCCTTGAACTGCTGCTGTCCCTAGTTGCAGACTTTGAGGTTCTATTGCCTTGGCGGAAAATATTGGAATATTCCTGAGTTGGCAATGCAATTTCATCCCTCCCCGCCCCATTTCCTAGTTTCCCTGAAGGACATGCTCGTACACTTTGCCTAACACATGGACCCCCTTCTCAGAAAAGTGCAGGCCATCCCTCTGATAGAGGTTCCACGATGCATAAAACCTGCTCCACTCGTCTACAAATGTAAAACCTAGCTCATGGCAGAGCTTTCCTACCCTGGCGTTAGCTGCCCGTGCCCTAGAGCTCCACTGAGGGGAGGCTCTAGCCCTAGGCAAGATTGCTGTTACAATGATTCTATTGGTACCTTTCAGGGTGGCCAGAAGGGCCCTGTACTCCCGCAGAAGCTCCTCACTCCTAGAAGTACCTATTTTATTTACCCCTACATGCACTATGACTGTGCTGAACTGGTGATCACTGGTGACCTGTGCCAACACAGGTACCAGGTCCTTCACCTTGGCACCAGGCCTGGTGATGCACCTCCTGTCCCTCCTACCTTTACAAAATACCCGCTGTAAATGTCGCACACGAGAGTCTCCTAGGACCAGCACTGACTCCTTACTACTACTATCCTGGGGGCAGTCATCCAATGCCTGGAACATATTTGATGTTAATATGCCTGCCCGCTGGGCCGTTCGGCTAGACTTCCTCCCGCTCCTGCCACCTGCCACCTGCCACTCACTGACCCTTTCTTTAGGTTCGCGTCTCCAAATCCTCCACCCCCTGACCTCATGCCACTTCCCCTCCTGTGACCTACCAGAACTATCCCCCCTCTGTTCACTGTTAACACTCCCCTCTCGAGAGATCCCAGCCACCTGCACATCAGGGGAAGCCTCAGCTACCTGGTGGCCTGCGACCACCTGGGCATATGATGTTCCTGCTACGGAGTGACCCCTTGTTGCTTTATCTTGCCTACCCTGTGCAACAAGGGCAGCCTTGAGCTTGGAAAGCTCTGCCTTAAGGGTCCTGATCTCTTCTTCTAGTGCCTGCATCCTGGTCGAAACCATCCTAAACGCTGCAGCTTATGCCTAGATTTAGATTCAAATTAACTCGCTAAACAACCGACAAAAAAGCCAACTATCATTCACTATAAATCGCTACCTCCTATGCTGTCAGTTAATTATCTGAGTACCTGAAGAAAAGCAGAAACTATTAAACAATTGTTTTTTTGTTGTTGTTTTTTTGTTTGTTATCAATGACAAAAATATACAAATGTCTAATCTAATTGTCTTCCCCACAAGTAGACAACTATATGAATATCCCTTTTGATATCACTTATGGCTAGACAGAAAAATGAACAGTCACACAGCACTTATGAATACCCCCAACTTACTACTAATTAAACTATCCTAAGCTTCAACACCAAACACACTATGCACACGAAAAAATAAATAAAGTATGTTAGGATAGTATGAATGTTGTCTAATGTACTTATGAAATATACACACTTGTAATATCTCCTACTACAGAAATCGAAGCGTCGAGAACACGCCCAAAGGTCAATGAAAGCCTACGCAGATCACTTACTATAGAGCCATCCTGAACATTGTGACACGTATATTCATTTACGGCGCTAGACTCCCTTTCGGGATCTACTAGATTTTTATCCACATAACCACTTTCTAGCAAGAATTTCATCTGGTCAGGTAGTGGAATGTATACAAAATAGTCACCAGATTTCAACGCCAATTCCTTTGAGAAATCTGCCTTGCACCCACTACATGTTGTGTCATCTCCTTTCAAATATGCTGAGCCAACCAAACATTAAAAATGTGTGTGCTTTTGACCACCAACCACCTGCAAAATATTTCTCAGCAGTAGGTACTTGGAACGCGGCACATCCTTAGTTGCACCAGATGTGTGAAACAGATCTAAAAGATCACCCATTGCCACTTTGGACAAGTTGTGTCGGATGCCATATGCTAGGATCAGATTTACGATGCCCACCTCACTGCTATCGTTATATTGGTCATAGGAAGAACCAGCATCCTGGTATTGACGAGCATCCTGGTGTTGAACAGCATCCTGGTTTTGACCAGCATCCTGGTGTTGACCAGCATCCTGGTGTTGATCAGCATTCTGGTGTTGACCAGCATCCTGGTGTTGACAAGCATCCTGGTGTTCATTCACATACGTACCAGCTGTGGTGACTGAGACCTACCTGCGACCTAGCACCCTCACGCGTCTCATTAACTTCCCTGGTTACCAAGTAAAACGCGAGGAACGGCCCGACTCTAGTGGTTACGGTGGGGTGGTGATTATCGCCAAGTCAGCTCTAACTATTACCGTTTTGAAAATGTGTACACCTCCAAACACGAGCTCCAAGCTAGAGTCATTCTGGGCCAAAGTTAAAGGGAAAAGCGGAAAGTAGTTCATTCTATGTCCATGATATTAGCAATGGATTTGCATTCGCATTCAGCATCATATTCGCATACTCTCCGATTTCATTCATTTTTTTCAAGACATGATCGTTGTCACTTGCAAAAGTAAGGCAAACAAGAATTATTCAGTGGGACGACCAGTTCGTTCTCCAGAGTTCAAGAAAGGTCATCCGCGTCAAAAGCGTGGTACCGCATAAAATACAAAGTATTTCACTTAGCCGAATGATTCCAACGCCCGGATGTCCGTTGTCCATCAAAGATGCAGCACATCGAATTACGTGACCTTCAATGCCATAGTTTGACCTCAGGTCACCAAAGTTCGTATTACATATGCACTATATCTTTTTACGGAGTACCGAATAAAATCATGGTGATTTTATGTATAATTTTATGTAGAATATATAATATAGAATATGGTGTCCTATGTAGAATATCTCCTGATTCATCAGGAGATATTCTACATAGGACGCACCTAGGGCGCATCGATGAAAATCAACCCGTATGGTCACCGATTCATCACCGTTCGCCAAAAAGCCCAAAAAATAGCAAACATACTAAATTCTTGTGTACCCCATAATTTACGCAAGATTTTACTTCCCAGCACGAAATAAGATCCATATATTGGGTATGGCTCATGGATGCAACACATTGAAGCGCAAGACCTAGAATCTCATAGTTTGACCCATGTTAATAAAATAGTGTTTTGATTGTGCAGTTTTGTCATCTACGGGATACCGAATGATACATTCCTAAATGCATTAAACGGATGGGCATTAGCGCCAAGTAATCTCCCATTCAATGAGAAAGCAGCACATCCAAGCAAGTCACCTTCACGTTCATCATTTGACCTCAGGCTAATGAAGATTTTGAACTCAGGCTAACAAAGATATCAGGCTAACATTACACCGGATGTGAAAATCACGGGTTACCGAATAACACTTTCGTGAATAAACTTGTGTGTTGGTTTATTAGCGCCGAATAATATCCCACTGAGGAAGATAGCCGCACATCCGAGCATGTGAGGTGCAAATTCAACGTTTGACCTCAGGTCAGGTTTTATGAAATTCCGGAAATTAAAGTAGTATACTGGGAACCACATGTATGACAAACGAAGCATTGAATGCAGACTATCTTGATACTGATGTATGCACTATCGATACAACAAGCAGCATACAGCGTGACCTGACCTCTATCCATGATGTATTCATCAGGTACCACCAGCATCCAGCAACGGATTCAGAAACTCATTCACCAACATCCTCCCATCCGTCTGGAAATTTGACAGAACCTTCGCAGCCGCACCCCTACCTGCATCACTGAGCGATTTTCTTCTACGACGAAGGATTTCGCTTTCAGAGGTGCGGAAAGGTCAGCAAGGTCATATCTATTATATCTATACATTTATCGGATTGAGAACTTCCTACTCAAGGTCACCAATTGACCTCAGGTCAACGAGTACTTTAACATTACCCCTAAGAGAAATTTACGGTGTATCGAATAACATTTTTCAGAGAAACCATTTATCTGGCGGATATTAGCGGTGAATAATCGCCCAACGGTCAAGCAAGCAGCACATCCGAGCATGTGACCTACAAAGTGAGCGTTTAGCCTCAGGTAAGTTTTGATGAAATTCAGGAACTGAAATTAGTACACAAGTGTAACACATGTTGGCCAAACGAAGCATTCGAGAGACGAAATGTACGACCCGCAATATACCAGGAGGTGCTGAGTTTACTCAACATCAAAAGTAGCGTTAGGGATTATGCTTTATTACTCAACGTTTCGGTCCGGGGCCATCATCAGGAGTCTTTTGATGTTGAGTAAACTCAGCACCTCCTGGTATATTGAGGGTCGTACATTTAGTCTCACGCAATGTCTAAAACCCAGGAGCACCTAAAACCCAGGAGCCTTTTTTTTTCTTTTGATTTATTAATAAATAAATTTGATCCGAATTGTTGCTGGGGTGGCTTGAGGAACCAGGGTTCTATTGCTAAGCAGAGCTTGTTGCGTGAACCCTGGCTCCACCACCCGATCCATGAACTCCAGCTGAACGGGAGAATTTAGACCGAATGTTTAACGTGCCGCCAATGCACCGACACGGCCGCCCGGTAGCTGGCCCCCGGCCTTATCGCGCCAGCTGCCAACTGACACTCCCGGCCGGAGGCTAAATGCGAGCGCGTGAAGCGACTCGAACCCTGTGTTGCCAGTACAGGGGAGACCAGTGCAGGCCAGCGCTGTAACCAACTGAGCTACCGGGGCGGCAAACGATTTCTTCGTTGTATTAAACGAAGCATTCGATATAGGCCTTCTCAAAATTCGACAGAACCTTCTCAGCCTCACCTATACATGTATCACCAACGGATTTTTCTACGACGAATCAATTCGCTTTCAGAGGCGAAAAGGTTAGCAAGGTCAAATCTGCGGTACGGCATAACTTGCCGGGGAAGTAACATATTGCATTGATCCAAACGTTTGTGTCACCGACATCTCGGCGGTATACAGCACAACAAGTCAACTGGTCACTCGCGGTCACCGGTCGACCTCAGGTCAACGAAGACTTCAGCATTGCTCCCTTTGGGAAATCCACTGTGTACCAAAAAAAAACATTATATGGACTCAGCTTTTTACTTTCTGATCGCTTTAAAATCTTCGCAATATTTTCCCGATACGAGTGTGCTTTAGGGATGCCGTGATAAATGAGAGCCATTCGTGTAAGAACCTTGGGGTGACATTTGATCGCCGCATACCGTGGTATTCCCATGTAGCTGTTGTGGTCCGGAAGTGCACTGAGTTCCTTCTAGGCCTGAGCCATCTGTGTCACCATCTGCCGACCAGCACACTCTTCACTATAGTCAATAGCCTAGTTATATCCAATATCCGCTACTGCATATCTGTTTACGGGAACTGGTCGTCAGCAAACATCCACAGAATAGACAAGATCATTCACTTCGCCATTAGAGTCGTGTCAGGTCTACGGAAATCTGATCATATTTCTGATGCCCGTAACGAGTTGGGTCACCTCACCGCAGCTGATCTGTATCTATTTCACAGTCTCACTTTGCTCCACAAGATCATTCTGACGGGTGAGCTTACGCACATTGCCGGTCAAATCACTGCACACCCTGCCCTGCGAAACCGTCACACACGTGCAGACGACCATCTGCACCTGCCAGCTGGCCGCAGCAGATTTCTCTACTTGTGTGTCTTCCGCTATAACAAACTTCCTACTGAAACAAAAACATGGAGGCTGTCTAACTTCAAGAAACATGCACTAGCGTATCTCCACGAACAACACTAGTTACACAAAAAAACTTACACAACGGATATGTGTACATTATGAAGTCACCTTTAGGCCATCCCTTTCCTATCACTTCTACAAACCAATCGTTTATAGCTCGTGTTGCAAGCACGGTGTATGTAGTGCAGAGAGTGATATGGGTGTTGTATTATGTTGGCGTACGAATGTTTGTTGCGCATCTTCTCCCACTATTGACCACATATCTATCAGTTCTTTGTACATATCTGTCAGATATACCCAGACAGCCATTGCACGTGGAGGGCACGTATTGTGAAATATATAAATAAATAAATAAACGTTAACCTAACGTACGTGCTTATGGCTGCCCATGGCTCCCCTCCATGATCTTGAAGATACTCAAGGACGCCCAGAGTCACGTTTGTTCAAAATATATCAACATATGTGCAGGATGATGCAGCCTAAGATGTATACAATCTTGCGATTATGCACACTTGCTGACTGGCAAAGCACAATTTTCCGCCCAAGCGAAAACACAAGATAGTCCAGGTTCATGTTATTCAACAATTGTCTGGAGGCATAAATTTCTAACTGCTGATTGACCACTCGAAGATTTTGTGATGACAGGTGGCCTGTAAAGTCCGTTGGTTGCCTAGATTGGCTGATTGAATTTTTGGTGACTCTTACAGAAATATTATCGGCTGATAAATGATGAAGTACAATTTTGCAGGAACCATACTTAGGCAACTAAAGATTGGGGGGAGGGGGCGGGGACACGAAATAAATTGAGGGGTATAAATCGCCACTTTTTATAAATTGGGGGGCACAACCCCCATCCCCCCACCAGTGGTTACACCCATCGAAGGGAGTAGAACTTGGCGTTTTTGATATTTTCGTATGAATCATCAAAATTTGGATGACTTCGTTTCGCCAGTGTATTTGACAGCATTTACACCATCTATATGTGCTACGATTTACCTAAAAACGTCTTTTCTTCGCCGAGTAGAAGTCGAAACCGAAGAAAAGACGAAAGAGAAAAACCGATCGAGGTTATCAGTGTCAGCCTGCACAGACCGGAATGTAACCTCTTACATGACCAGAAAGGTTAACGATACCGATGGGTACAATTACTTGACGCCTCTGCTCAAGATGAGACTACACCGTGGCCAGACCAGTTTTTACCCACGTCGTCTAGAATAAACGTTAGTGAGGGCGAAATTGATATCTTCTCCCCCCCCCCCCATCCCCGGCGGCACTAGGGATGTAGGGTGTAGGCGGCAGTTCACAGGTTAACACATGGCCCTGCGGACCGACTTCCGCAATGATTTTCACTGGGATCTGACCAATGTTTCGACCCCCTTATTATATTTATAGAAATAAAATAGTAATAATTAATTTATAGAAAGAAGCACCTCTGAGGAGGCATCATTGGTGCTATCTATCTCGATAAAGAGCGTAGGTTACCTATGCTCCTACCGTCGAATGGGCCACCTGCAGCGTGTGACACCTTATCTAGGGAGAGGCTCCGATCAATCACTTCTAGAAGTGAATACTTTCGGAAGCGTCCTGACCCGAAAGAAATTCCAGTTGGTCCTAATCCCCACCGACTGCTGAAGGCTATCATTACCGCCGCAAGAGGTCCTAGCTGCCGGTAGTAAGTCCTTAAGTTGGCGAAAGGCTCTTCTGCTGTTGAAATGAGCATTCAGCCAGCTGAACGACCGGACTCTTTATCGGAGGTACCGGTAAAGACGATCAGATAATTGCCAAGGTGCCATTCCTGGGAACCTTTGGGGATAACGAAGGGTTACGTGCACAGTGCCCACCCAATAGCTGCGTCACTACTGCCAGGTATATTCTGAGACCAGGGTCGAACAAAGTGGGCTAGATTTTCAATACTTTTCACGTTCTTGACTCTGGGGAGTTCATTTTGGGGACATATGAAAAACAAAATTGATGTGGAATGAGAAAAGGACAGCGAAATCGAAAAGGGCTATAACGTCTTTTGCCCCCCACCCCAAAAAAAAAAAAAAAAATTTCATCTCTATTAGTTTTCAAGTTTTCTTCAACTTTCCTTTTCCAATGGGTAGAGCAGGCCGAGAAACGTTGTTTGAAATCAACTTTCACGCATACAAAATGCTTACTTTAGCCACAATCCTGTATTTGAAGTGCAATTTGGGGAATACGCAAAATTTACATGTAGTCAAAAACGAAAAAAAATGAAAAATTCCACACGTACGTTTTGTTGCATCCGCAAAGATAAGCAAACGCTCAAAGTGTCATTCAAATACCTGTATCCGTTAAAGCGTGACGACTGGTTGAACGTTTTTGGAGGTGACCTCACTTGACCTTGACTAACTCGTTGACCCTAGATGATCTGACCTAACAATTTTGAATCAGCATATCAAATTGATGTGGGAAAAGGTATGCCAAATTTGGGCGCGCTGCCGCGCGCCGTTCGTCCACTATCCGCGAAAAACCTGAGGGGAGGACGATTGAAGACCACCCGAGACGGGACGGGTTAAAGAAGTTTAATCCGCGCCGTCTCTCCGGTCCGGTCCTCACACACCGTCTCGGGGACGGGTGGGTGGGGGTGATAGGCACCCCCTCCAATCTTATTGCGAAGCTTAGTTTGGAGACTAAGCTTCGCACGAAATCGAAAATGGTATCATCGGAAAGCGCTCGTCGAGTAGGGCCTGTCACCATCCCCAAAAATGTTTCCCCACAAAGTGACGTCACTTGGTCGCCTAGGTTTTCACGACTTACATCACGTTGTTGGCTCTGGGGAGTTCATGTTGGGGGAGATTAAACAAAAATCATTTGGAATCAGAAAAGGACGCGAAATGGACCGGAACCGTACAGTTTCAATGAAGACCAGAAAGACCAGAATCCACCACCTAATGATTACATTCGCGTCTAACCTTTGCATCTTCCTCTCAGTCAACGATTGCGACCCATCCGTCACCCACTCCGTTCATCTCCGATTTCTCAAAAACGTCACAATATCCGAAAATATATTGTATGGCACAGATCATCAAGTCATCGATCAGACCACGACACAGGTCACACTGTTCCGGGTCTGCCTTGCAAAATAGCCAGTTGTGAAGGCAGCGTTCGTAGGCGGCAGTGACGGTGCCGCAGATACGACATGTGCACTCCTCCAGCATGTAGCGGTTGTGGTTGTACATTCGGCGTGCCACCACCTGCCGCGCTGTCGGACGCGACTCAGCGATGGTGTCCTGCTGGTGCTCCTGTGCAGCAGGGTGGCCACGTGTCATACAGCTGATCGCCGGGCGGCTGATGGTGCGGACAGGGGTCAAAGGGTAAGCAAAGCAAGTTGCAAAGGTTGTAGGGGAAGTCGCAATTATCTAGCCAGAAGCGCACACCAACGGGCTACGAACTAAATAGCTTGCAAATATGTGAACACCTTGTGCAATGGCGTGACATTTCTCGGAAGGGAATGATGAACACTCGGGAGTCGAAATCAACAAACAGTCAATTTGTTGATAGCTTCACTCATATTCCTCAGCTGGAGATAGCAGCAGTTCAACAGCAGGTTAACCCAGTTGTTGAGAAACGTACCTCAACTGAAGTCTGCGCGAGCCTCGACTTCTCCACCATCGGCTGCTTGCTTCCCTCGGCCACGGTGCATGGTACTGGGGTTCACCCGCACAGACTGGTCAGAACCTCACCAAAGACAAGGTCGACAGCGAACGGCAACTGAAGGGGGGAGGGGGAGAGTGTTTTTTAGGCGTGCCGGACCATAAAGGTCATTTGCGCAGCCTTTAAAGGAACACGTTGCATATCTGTCTATAAAAGCGAGTGTTACGATCAAAGTACTGGCAAGTGGACATTTACGCTAAGGGAATTTTGAGTTATACTTTGTGCGAAGTATTTTTGGGTGCTGAAGGCTGGGGCTGCGTTGGGGACGTCTCCTTGATGTCTAACTGATTATAATTTTACTTTACTCCTCCGCATAATAATTTGTGGTTTGGGTGGGGCTGGGGTGTTTTGAGTGTCGAGTTGATTTTGCCAGGGTGCCGGCTTTAGCCTACTCCTATCGAAGAGCACCGAGGGATTTTTACCGTGCGGACAAGGAGGCAATTGTCCACACCGCCTCTCACGCCGGCTGCCGCGTGTTAGTTGTTAGTAGTTGGTTAGTTTATGCATACCATGCAGGGTTTTCAGTTGGGTTAGTACGGTGTTTCATAATTTGGCTCCTCTACGTCCGCTTTTCCTCTGGGTAACCACTTACGTTAGGTGTATTTTCCCCCCGGGTGCGGTTACGTTTTATTGTTTTCCTAAAGCAAATCGGCTCATCTACATCCGACGGCACCGCTAGGTAGCCAATTATTCCTAACTGGGAAGCAAATCGGCTCATGTACGTCCGACGCCATGCGGGGATGGCTATTTACGTGTTACCTTACGAGTTGTGTTGTGTCCATGTGTCCTGTTGGTGTTTCAAAGGAAGGTGCTGAGTGCCATGGTATCTGCAAATAGATGTTCCTTTCATAATGCATCAGGGTCCCTTCTGAATAAGTGAGGAATTCACTAACACCTTGTCGGCGCCTGTCTGGCATCGAACCGCTGTCGTCCCGGGCACACGCAGCCCCACCGGGGTCGGGGTACCGTGGGTGGCGGCGCCTCTGAAACCTGACACCAGGGGTGGCTCGTGATGACTTGGGTGATTACCACCGGTAGTTTGCTCCGAGGGGTCTGGCGTGTTTATCGATGCTATTCAGGAAGGATTACTGGCGCGATCGGGTCCATTTGCGCCGGTGTCCTTCGTTTACCTTGGTCCTTTGGAAAACGTCTTGGTTTGCCTTGGTGCCTTGCTGGTTTGCCTTGGTCTTGGTGAACAAGACTGCCGTGCAAGCGGAACGAAAAAACGGACCAAGTGCCACTTACGTGGCATATGCATGTCTGTGCGTGCGCGTGCAGTACGAAGTTGCCCGGGACGAAAAACCAGTTCTTATTCTTTAGCTTATTATATTGAATTGAAACAAGTACCGAGAACTGTGCCATGGAGTGTTCAAGCGGATGATTTCCGAACAGATTTTCCTGAGGAAAAGAAAACGAGTACGACCAAATCGAATGAATACCATCAATGCAGCTTTGCTGTCGTCTACCGAATATTCCACGCTGGGGAAGTGTTCGATGCCATTCTGGAGCATTTAAACAGAATCACAGCGATCCATAACGATGACCAGGCAATGCACGCAACACGAGAATTTTTGTTGTTGTCGATATTTTGACGTCATTTTACCTTGAAGATATAGACCTAAGGTCATGAAATATGCATACAATAGAGTTCACCTTCCCCATCAACTCTGTAAATGTCGTTGCTACAGCTTCAATAGGAGCCGAGATATTAGAGAGGGGCGGAGTCCGTCCCCTCCAGTGCGCGTAATATTCAGAGGCGCTCCAGGGCACGTGTTAAGGTCGCTAAAAGACTATTGGAATTTCACTTACGTAGTTCGTACTCTTTATGACGTAGTTGTCGAAGACTTTCATAATATGCATGATGCAATGTGTTGATGCTCTACGATTAATTACCAGGTCAGTTTTTCCTATTGATAATTACATTTCAGCCCCAATTGGAACGTAATTTTCGGATCAAATGTAGAATATCGATGCAGATGTCGAATGTACCAATATATGTAGAATATATCACATCTGAATGCAAAAACAAGAAAAACGTGGTTCGTAAACAAATGTTTGCCTCATAATTCCGGCGCGGTTATGCAGTTGCTACTCTGTTTCTATTCCTGTACTCTTATGACTTACCATAAGTGATCATATGGATATAATGATGAGATGGCGGTGTGAAATTCTGGAGGTAATCACACATGGACATTGGCCATAGTAACGTCGAATATTCATCCATGCACTGAACAAATATTGACTTCACCGCAGGTCAATGTATTACCAGAGGTGTTCATGAATGGCATGCCGATATATATATATTCATATAGTCTGGAGTGTCCAACCCACCACCACCGTTTCTAAGTCACGTGGGCTTAAGTCCCGCACCGACCCGTTCAAAGGTTCCATGGTAATGAACATAATGAAACAATTCCATTTCCCTTCCAACACAGGGTAGTCCAGGACCTTCACATGCGCCTCGACAGAAAGGTTGAAGTCTAGATTGCTTGACAAAGAGTATGTGTTGGTCGGCTGAGCAAGTATCTGCACTCTGCAGTGTCCCGTGCCTAACGCCTGTCCCAGTGAACACCTGTGTCCGGGAATACAGACTTGGTGTGAAGACGAGCGTGCAGGGACGGAATGAGGGGAGTTTGATAACACGTGCAATACATTCAGGTACACATCATAGGCCGTCCATTTCATGCAGACACTAAGGCTCCGTCTTTAGGGAATGCTCGTAGCCAGCCTCAACCAATTTTGCCATAATGTGTCAGCGCATGGGCGAATACCGTTCTCCCATATCACAATAGATGAAAGTCGGAGAAGCGGCGACAACAGCCGCCACACAGTGGAGAAGCGTCTTCAAAGATCCGATGTGCTTGTCTAATGCCGAGGTAGTTTTCTGTTTGCAGGGGAGACAATGTCGCTTTTTGCGGGTCACAGCCTGTTTTTGACGACCTCAAATTATCTCTTTGTAGATCCTGTGTGCTTTCATGGTACTGGTATGTTCTCGAGTACTCCAGGTGTTTATTCATGGCCTCAAAGCATGTCTTACAGCCCCATCGCTTTTTCCGTGATTATTTTGTTTGGATCTAGTGCGACTTTTCGGGCCCAGGTGCAATTCTTCGGCCCAAGCTCGGATTACTGGGGCCCAACCCTTGTTTGCGGGGCAATAACGATATTTCTTTGGACATTTCTAATTTTTGGAGCACGTAGTCAATATTTCGAAGCCATATTAATCTTAGGAGCCACTGCTTAATCTTTCAAGGACCCGGCATCACGGTTTTCCATGTTGAATTGGCATTACTGTTTGGCAAATTGTTCATCCTCATCATGCACCGGATGAACAACATTATAATGAGCTGAATTATCAACCGGATGCTTGTAATAATTCTACGTAATCAAAATTTTTCGAGATATATTTCGCTTCCGAAGCGCCTTAAGTAGATATCGTAAACACGTACAAAAAAAACTAAAACGTCACAATTGGCACAGCTGGCACAAATAATATCGTTTCACACGTGACTTCTTACGAAATTCACCGCCCACATGTATGCACAAAACGGGGTCATTCTTAGTGACCCATGAAAAGAAGAAAGTTTAAAAGACGGAAAATGGAGAGAAAAGGGGAGATTAAGAAGCAAGCGGAAAGACGCACGGGGAAAAGAGCGAGAAGTCGGGAATGCAAGAAGGATACAAAGATTTTTCAGACCCCAAATTAGAGCAGAATAATGCAAATACAAGATTCATGAAAGTTTAGGGTCGAGTCACGAAAGTTTAAATAGTGACCTCTAAAATAAATCGGCGCGAGATATCGACTCGGACTAAAAAATATATGAAGTAAAGACCGAAATAGATAGGGATGGATAGATAGGGAGAAATCGAGACAGAGAAAGAAAGAAAGAAAGAAAGAAAGAAAGAAAGAAAGAAAAAAAGAAAGAAAGAGGGAGATACAGAGAGAGCGAGAGAGAGCGAGAGTGGGAGGAGACTGAAAGAGTGGGAAGAGAGAGATAGAGAGGTGTCGAAAGATGGATGGGGGGGGAAGGGGAAGTTACACAGAGACATCAGACAGCAAGTTAGGCTTTAGCACCGATCATCGACCGGGTGATCTGATTACATTATCAGAGGGTATATAAGGGCTAAAAGCACACCAGTTGCATCATAGTGCCAACACAACTAGTGCTGGTCACTGTACTTGAATTACGTGTACTTGAATTAAGTATTTATCTAGCAACTTTAAGATTGACCTATGAAATTGGCATGATGTACTCCAAGTATATGATGTTCTTCAGCCATGGAAGCATATGATCAGGAGACGATGTTTACTGCTCTCCTCCGCGCTCTCTGACGAAATTTGTCCAAGCCTCATCCGCACCAAACGCCGCTGATACAGCTCGGTGGCATGTACACCACAAGAGTATGTTGAACGGCCAGGCTGGCGCTGGTTGTATGATGTGTGATGTGACGATGTGTGATGGTTGTATAATGTGTGATGTGTGATGTGACGTATGATGTGCCCCAAGTATGCAACCGCTGCCCCCAAGATGACCTCAACTGCAGAATAACCTAACGGATCTAACAATTGGGTGATGCACCACCTGATGATTACATTCGCGTCCAACCTGAGCATCTTCCACTCAGTGAACGATTGCGATCCATCCGTCACCCAATCAGTTCATCTCCGATCTCTCCCAAAAAAAGTAACAATTTTCGAAAATATATTTGCTACCACAGATCAGGCAGTATCACACAGGAACAATTAGCCGGATATCACAGGAAGGTACAGACAGAGCGACGGCCAGGAAGGCACAGACGCAGCGACGGAGGCCGAGGTTCAGTTGACTTCCCTCGGTTGTCCTCGGCCATGAAATGGTCGAACAGACCGCGACACATGTCACACACCTCTGGCTCGGCCTCGCAGAGCAACCAGCTGTGTTGGTCGCGTTCGTTGGCGGCAGTGAATGTGCTCCAGACGCGACACCACACGCACTTCTCCACCATGCAGGTGTGGTCGTACCTCCAGAGCCCTTCCACCTTCCGCACCGACAGCCGTGACTCAGAGTTCGTGTCTGGCTGGTGCTCCTGTGCAGCAGGGTGGTCACGTGTCATACAGCTGATCGCCGGGCGGCTGATGGTGCTGACAGGGGTGAAAGGGTAAGCAAAGCAAGTTGCAAATGTTGTAGGGGAAGTCGCAATTATCTAGCCAGAAGCGTACACCAACGGGCTACGAACTAAATAGCTTGCAAATATGTGAACACCTAGTGCAATGGCGTGACATTCCTCTGAACGGAATGATGAACACTCTGGAGTCGAAACAATGTCTCTGGAGTCAATTTGTTGATAGCTTCACTCATATGCCTCAGCTAGAGATACCAGCAGTTCAACAGCAGGAACCCGGCTGTTCGGAAACGTACCTCAAGTGAAGTCGCGAATAACTTCGACTTCCCCACCAGCATCTGGCTTCTTCCATCGGCCATGGTACAGGGCGTTCTGCTTTCAGAGGCACGACACGGACAGAACCTCACCAAAGACAAGACCGACAGCGAATGGTCCCTGGCGGGGGGGTGTTTTTTTAGGGGTGACGGACCATAAAGGTCATTTGCGACGCCTTTAAAGGGACACGTTGCATATATGTCACGTTGCGTATCAAGGTACTGGCAAGTGGACATTTACGTTAAGGGAATTTTCCGTTATACTTTGTGCGAAGTTTTTTGGGCGCTGAAGGCGGGGGCTGGGTTGGGGACGTCTCCCTGATGTCTAACTGGTTTTAAGTTTACTTTACTCCTCCACATAATAATTTGTGGTTTGGGTGAGGCTGGGGTGTTTTGAGTGTCGAGTTGATTTTGCCAGGGTGCCGGCTTTAGCCTACTCCTATCGAAGAGCACCGAGGGATTTTTACCGTGCGGAGAAGGAGGCAATTGTCCACACCGCCTCTCACGCCGGCTGCCGTGTGTTAGTTGTTAGTAGTTGGTTAGTTTATGTATGCCATGCAGGGATGTCAGTTGGGTTAGTACGGTGTTTCATGATTTGGATCCTCTACGTCCGCTGTTCCTCCGGGTAGCCATTTACGTTAGGATTCGGAAGGCAAATCGGCTCATCCACGTCCGACGGCTCCTCTGGGTAGTGGTTTTACGTTTAGCTAATTTTTTTTAAAGGTTTCCTTGCTTTCCTAAAGCAAGTCGGCTCCGACGGCACCGCTAGGTAGCCAACTATTCCTAACTGGGAAGCAAATCGGCTCATGTACGTCCGACGCCATGCGGGGATGGCTATTTACGTGTTTCCTACGAGTGTTTCGCGGTCATGTATTGCAAGTTGATGTGAACGTTGGTGGTGCCTAGAGAGCTCCTGCTAGTTCTGTGGCATACAGATATTCAAATAGCAATTGAATGAGTTCTGCGTGTTTGTCAACGAGAAGCGATGGAAGCGATAGGGTGATGCCCTCTCTCTGGCAGAAGGCCTTAAGTGGTTGTCTCTGAGAGCTAAAGCTACTGCAGTCTAGCAGGATGTGGCCTATGCTTAATACAATACATATACAAAACATTGTTGTTCTTGTTTTGGCAAGATAATTGTCTAAATTAACATGTTTAGGAACATAATGTTGTGAAGTCAAACATGCACATTGAAATGTATGTCTGTGAACATTTTCAGTCTGTATTCTCCATCTCAATCTCCTGAATGAGTAGCTTTTGCCTCCAACCTCTCCTGTCTCACTCTTCTGCCTGCACCAGAAGTCTGGGCAGCTCAACCTCTGCTTGCTGGGATCCAGAGTTACGCCACCCTAAGCCGTTGGAAGCCGCATTGAAATTCGTCGAGCAGGTCGTTGTGTTCCGGAAATTTCCTCAATCGTGTGTTGACCATGCGTTTGAGCAGCTGGTCCCTGGTGAGCTATTTCCACTTATATACAGGCTAGACACCGCCTCTCGTTACCCCTTCTCGCCATCATAAGGAAATCCTTGGTGGGGCGGTCGGGACGCTTTTCCGGTTCGGTGGCACCCTTATCGTCTGGCGCGGTCCATACAGGGCAATAGCAGTTGGGTGCTAATCCGCTAGGTAACGTAAGGGTTACAACATGAGGCGCGAGGGCACTATTTCTCAAGATACGCAGTAGACCGCCTCGTTACCACACTCACCACCTTTCCTGAGAATGTACGACTAAGTTCCATCTGGCGCCATGAGGCCACTGAGAGTCATTGAATATGCCCTTAGGAGTCAGTAACACAGCAACACTGCCGATCTTGCCAGAGCTCTCTCGGACGACAACAAACCAATCTGCACCAAGCGTGTGGCATTGGACGTGGCTTGCGCGTATTATAACGTTGCGAAATTGAATTAATTTCAAATATCAAAGGTCAAACCGATTTCTTCCGTCATCTCGCGTATTTTCTTCGTCCTAACCTATCCACGTTTATAGTCCGCGGTGAGCCTGGAGTATCATTTCAAACTGGGACATGTCAATGTCAAACTACAAGCTAAAAGGTTAGTTTGTTTTTCTCGAAGTCCCCTGGCGGCGCCTCGAAGTCCGTCGCAGTCTTGAATTTTCATCATGTGGGTGTCATTCGACATGCTGTAAAGTACTCGAACAAACCGTTAAAAAATCATTAAAATAATTCGCAAAGTTAAAGGTCGAGCTCATTTCTTCCGTCGCCCCACATTTCTTAATTTTCTGTCAAAGCTATCCATGTTTGGTATGAAGATATAGCCCGTGGCAAACCTCGAGCAACATTTCAACCCGGGACATGTCAGATCAATGGCCATGGCCATCGGTCCAGACGTGTAACTAGTTACATCACTGTCACAAATACAAAATCGGCCCACAAGCAAGATCATGGTCACGACCCCAGGCCAGGATTGAGTCGACCGAAAGCGGGTCACTATTTCTTGTCTTATGATTCCCAACAGGGTTGTGACTGCCCAGAACAACTTGAAAGTAGTTCCATGCAATACCAATGGGTCATGGGCTATGCTGTAATGCCATAATGTCATCAAGGTCCTACAGGTTCTTCGGGCTCAGTAAGAGTCATAGGTGCCCAGCTGTGTTGATCCTAATCAGGGAAGATTATATGAGATGATTACAAGAGTCCACAGCACCTCTAATCAATGTTGCATTCTGAGCTTTAAAAAAAATTGAATGTCCCATCGTGTTACCATGGCTATCATCGCGTACCACGAGAATGTCATGTCAAATTATCCGCGATACACATACGTGTTACTGCCGCTAGCATAATTCACTATTTATAAGGATGATTTAATACACATGCTATCGTCAATCCCACTCCATGCACCGTAATTCACAGCCACTACTTTACATCATGGAATACGGGTTTACGACTCCGAAATATATGCACCTCTTTGCATGCATTGAATGCGGGACTTTTCGCATCAGCCAATACTTCACATTGCCATCTCACCAGCATATTATTCCATATGTCCAGCCAATGTAGGCAGTAGGTGCATATGAACTGTGATAGGAGTGCGACCACACCGGCGCCATTATGTACCCTACTTGACTATGCATAGATACACACACATATATATATATATATAAATACATATATATGCATATACATACATCTACATATATACATATACAGATATATATGTATATAACTATAATTGATATTTGCTATAATTAGAATGAAAATACGGCTCCGTAGAGTAATTGAATTTGTAAGGAGAGTACAGGAGAGAACTATTTTGTTGGGGGATTTCAACATAACAGGATTGGGAAACAAAACAATAGGTGTAAGCAAATCAGAAAGATGTTTCATGGCTTGTTTTGAAGACAATTTCTTCTTTCAAATGATACACGAGCCTACAAGGAAAATAAAATATTAGATCTAGTGCTTACTAATGAGGAAAATTGTTGTGCAAAATGTTAACGTAGGAGAGACCTTTGGTAATAGTGATCACAACATTATACGCTTCTCATTATATGTTGGAGGGTAGCAACCCACAGAACATTGGTTCCAAATTTTGCAAAAGGGAATTACAGTGAGTTCAGGAGCTTCCTCAGTGAAATTAATTGGGAAGTCATATTGAATAGGCTTAGATGCTTATGAAATGTGGACAATGATAAAAGATAAGCTATTTCAGGGTCAGGATAGGTTCATTCCCAGTAGGCAAATTAGATCAAACAGGGTTAAGCACCCTTCGTGGCTGACTAGGGAAGTTAACAATTACTGGACTCAAAGAAACAAGCATTCAAGAAACTAAAAGATACTAACTCGGGGTTAAACCTAGAATCATATAGAATAGCTAGAAATAAAGTTAGGAGGTGTGTTAGAGCATCTAAAGACTTGCTGAAATCAACTTTGCTCGAGAATGTTCAGCAGGTAATGCTAAGAGATTCTTTAGCTTCTATAAATTTAAGGCTAAAAAGTGTAGTGTAGGACCACTGGAGGTAGATGGGGAAATAGTGGTTGATGATTGCGACATTGTGGAATCCTAAGCAAGCAATTCTCATCCGTCTTCACTAAAGATAATTCTGGTACAATAGGAACATCTGTAGGCCATGCCATGGCAGGTGATATGCTGGAGGATCTTACAATAACTACAGAAGCCGTAGAGAAGCAGTTGCAGAATATAAAACCTAATAAAGCTTCCGGACCAGATGAAATATATGCTAGGATCTTAGTAGAGTGTGCTAAAGCTTTAGCAACTCCCTAGGTATCATTTTCAGGCGATCTATGGAGTATTCAGAAGTACCTGAAGATTGGAGAAATGCAAGTGTAGTACCAATTTTCAAAAGGGAAATAGGAAGAGTGTAGGAAACTACAGGCCAGTCAGTTTGACCTCATTAGTTTGCAAAGTACTAGAAAAGCTGGTTAAACAGAATGTTCAGATTCATCTTGATAGGCACAACCTTTTAAGGGATACTCAACATGGATTTCGATCTCAAAGGTCTTGTTTAACTAACCTATTGGAGTTCATTGAGTATGTTACCAAAGAAGTAGACAATGAAAGCAGGATGGATGTTGTGTACTTGGACTTTAGCAAAGCTTTTGATAAAGTTCCACATGGAAGGTTAATTCATCAATTACAACAACATGGGATTGTAGGAAAAGTTCTACATTGGATTGAAGCATGGTTGCAGGGAAGGAAACAAAGGGTAGTATTGAATGGATGTAAATCTGGTTGGAAAGATGTTCTGAGTGGAGTGCCACAGGGCTCTGTTCTAGGGCCCCTCCTCTTTATCATCTTTGTGAACAACATTGAAGTAGGGCTGAGGAATAGAGTGTTCAAATTTGCTGATGACATCAAGCTGGTAGGAGTGGCTAACAGCAGAGATCAATCTAGTAATATTCAACTAGATTTGGACGACCTAAAAGAGTGGGCTGATCAATGGCAGATGACTTTCAACTATGATAAGTGTAAGGTTATGCATATAGGGTCTGCAGGCGAGACATTCAGTTATAAAATGGGAGGGAGGGAACTGGATGTTATTGAAGAGGAAAGGGACTTAGGTGTGTTGGTCTCAAAAGACCTTAAAGCAGAAAAACAATGTATCTCAGCTAGAAATAGGGCACTCAGAATGCTGGGACTCATTAATAGAAGTGTGAAATATAAGAGCAGGGAAGTCATGAAAAAGCTGTACTCAGCATATGTGCGGCCCCACTTGGAGTACTCTGTACAAGCATGGAGCCCCTACCTAGAAAAGGATATAGATATGTTAGAAAGAGTCCAGCGCAAAGCCACTAGACTCGTCAGTGGATTAAGTAACTTAGAATATGGAGAAAGGCTTAATGCATTAGATATGTACTCACTCAAGTATAGGAGATTAAGGGGAGACATGATTGAAATGTACAAAATTGTTAGAGGGCTAGATCAGGTCAATTTGAATGATGCTCTGCAGTTTAGAGTATCCCATAGGGGTCATCAATTCAGGTTAGACAAAATGAGGTGCAGGACAGTTAAACGACAACAGGTCTTCAGTCAAAGGGTTGTTGACCAATGGAATAGGCTGCCTGCTGATGCAGTGGGAGTCCCTCATTGAATGTCTTTAAAAGTAGGGTGGATAATTTTTTAGACAGGAAAATGTTGTTTTTGAATTCTAACTTGTGATGCATGGGATATTGAGTATTTTCACTAGCTATATAGGGTATAACATTATGCTAGTATTATGTTGTACTATATGGGGTGTACCTAGCAGTGGATTTGGCAACTTCCTTTGCGATGTCATACTGATGAGATTGGCTGTGGTGGCACAGGTGGAGGGATTGCATGGGTTTGGAATTGATAGGTGTGAACATGTACTTTCTAATATCTTCTAGACAGGCTTGACCCAGATGGGCCCTTGTGGCCCTTATTAAGCCTTAACACTTTATGACTTTATGACTTTATAAAAAAAAAAAATAACCGCCCGATTTTACAGAACATCTCGATGCGTCTTAACACGCGCCCTGGTGGGCCTCTGGAAATGACACGCAATGGAGGGTGGGCGGATTCTGCCCCCTCCAAAGCCCTCCTAAGATATCGGCTCCTGTTAAAGCTGAGATTGAAATTTTTGGAAGTGCTATATTCGGCATAGCGATAAAAGCTATTCTATGCACTGGTGCTGCATGCCATACCGCATTATGGATAATCCCTGCACCCGAAATTGCATTGCGACATGTTCGTGAATCAACATCCCTTTTCGAGAGCATGATCATGGTGCGTAACAAACGAGATACTGTTAGAATGGAACATGAAGACTTAATAAGCATGCACCAAGAAGCAGGATGTCGATATTTCTTGGACAAAGATGTCGAATGTGTGTTCAGAAAGTGATAGATTCCACCTTATTTTACGAATAATTTAACACTGTCACGTTGTGCTGGGTCCCTAGCCATGTCGGCATTACCGGAAATGACAGCTGACGCCGCGGGAAGGAGGGCAGCTGGTGGGTCCCCCTTGCGTGTACTTCCCATCCCTGCCACACATTTCAACCAATCTATCAACACATTCTTCACTTAACTTCACTTCATTGGCAGCAAACTTGGGACTCCATCGACAATGGAGTCGAATAGCAAATGTGGCCCTATTACGCTAGAGGATGACCTCTAGCGTAATAGGGCCGCATTTGCTGCACGTAGTGAATAGTAAGCTGCGCACTGGGTACGTTCCAGACGAAGGAGGAAGGAGGAGGCGTTTTGCCGCTGTATAAGAAAGGCGAGCTCAGCGACCCAGGGAATTTTAGACCCATATCGATATTCAGCGTTGTTGGCAAGATTTGCGAAAAATTGGTTTGTCTCCAGCTTTCCACGCACTTGGAAAAGAATCATATTATGTGCCCAAATCAGCACGTTTTTCGAAGTAGGCATTCTACGGAGACAGCAATGTAATTGTAATTCACCGTAAATTGTATGTCAACAAGTATAAACTGTGGTCGTGTGGCAACCCTCCTAGCAGCGGACACGTCTCGTGCGTTTGACACTGTGGGACACGGTCGGCTGTTGGACAATATGGGCTGGTACGGCATTGACGATCATTGGTTTAGGGATTGGCTGCATGGTCGAACTCAGACAATTCAGGGCAGCTCCGTTAGGGCGCTACCAGTGATCCACAGTGTGATTCAAGGTTCTCTATGTGGCCCAAAATTATATTTGATTTTCACCAACGACCTTGGATCTCATCTCCCCGACGGAAAACAGGTCCCCTACGCTGATGACGTGCAATTTTTGGACCCAGACACCCCGGAAATTTGGAAGTATTAAAACGAGTAGAACAACACCTTGAGTATGGCCCTAACTTGGTTTACTCAAAATGAACTCTAGCAAAACGGAACCAATAATTGTAAAATAAATATGTTGTATGTTGGCTAGTCATCAGTGTACGGATGGCTGGTGTTGGTAGCTTTCTCACTGCCAAAGTGTTGGCCCTGTCGAGCATGGCTGGTGCTGTGTTGCACTTGATATCTTACCCTAGTGATGATTTTATCAAGAGTCATTAGCCCTGTAACACCTGGTGTGTGAATCTTTGGGTCATTAGCCCTGGAAGATTTGTTCAGGGCTCATGAGTCCTGACCATATTTTCTATCTGCGTCATTACACCCTTGTCAGCCATTTTATTGGAGCCTTGTCGCTTTGTCCTCAGAAGTTGTGAGCATAGCATATGCTTGTCAGGCTGCATTGGATGCGCTTAACTTGTATGGCAGAATAATTGGTGCGGCCACTGGCTTGATGTGTAATTATGTGCAGAGGTGAAAAAAAACCGGCTACTCGGCCACGAGCGTGGGTGACAGATATATGAAAAACATTTCCGGTTGTGGTAACAACCTACGGTACCGTATTAGCATTGCGTATGGATTGTATTGATCATCAGGCCGCTTTTCCTCTTAACATACCCAGTCAATTTGTATTTTCTAACCATACAGACATATATGTACTCATCTTGTTTCAGTGCATGTATCAGAAGCGTACAGAAACAATTTAGTAGCTATGATCGAGGGGACAGGGGGGGGGGCTGAAAAAACTATACCACTCGTGGTAAAGTTCATAGGTTTTAACATTGCCGTGGTAAGCCTGTCACCTACGAACTGTCCCGTCGCCGTCCAGAGATTGAGCCCGACGCAATAGTTTCGTTTTCCAGCGCAATTTGTGGTGTGTGGCACGGCTCACATCACAGGTAACGAGATATGGCTGACATCACGTGAAAGCTCCAAATGTTGGCTATCCGCGTGGCACAATTTCGTTGCGGTCGGGTCAACGTGTTGCGCGTGCACGTCACCGAGGTCTTGAGAGAACGGGTGTCTGGTGAATGACCGGTCAAAATGGCTGAAATAATATGTTAGAATGAGAAACGAGAAGTGTTATTTCAGTCAGGTATGACCAAGGTTGGGTTTGTCTTGGAATTATGGAATTGGAGAGGAAAATTATGTGGCATGACAGGTTGGCATAGAGCAGAGGACTTTGAGGACTTTTCTTATAATCTGAATCCTGGATTATGAGAGGACAACTGTGTTGCATTCCATGTTGGAGCATGATGGGATTTGTTTCTGCCATAAAAAACTACTTTCGCACTTTTCACGGTCATGCTCCGTGTTTAATGCTCCCATGATTATAACCAAACATCAAGGGGATCGCAGTGATTGTCAAACTCAATTCCTCTTTTGGACAAATGGAGTGGAAGACTTCCTGGAGATAAAATAATATTTTTCGCGGCCAACATCACAGACAAGACCATGTTTGCAATACTTGTCATAAAGGACTCTCGTCTCTCAGAGACGAAACACCACCTACGCAAATATACACAAGTTCAGCTTCAACAGCGCTTTGGTACTTATTAGGTAGATACGTGCACACCGAAGCCAGCTTTGAAAACAACTGCGCCGGAAAACGGAACTGTTGCGTCGGATTCAGTCTCTGGGAGGTGACAGGATACTGTTCCGCCCGTCCGCCGATTGAGATTGCCGAAAGTGAAGCCTGGTAACGGTTGCGGGCATCGACGATTCCAACAAAAGTATTGGTGATGGATAAACTCCGAAAGACTTGTGAGCATCACAAAGAGGGGGCTATCCGCACGTACAAGTTTCTCCACGAATTGTCATTCCACAGTGGTGTAGAGACAGTGGAAAGCGGAGCCTGTTTCATGGACTGAAACACGTGCAGCCCGTGTCACGATGACTGCACCCGCACACTCTGCAGCCACTGATCGTCAATTTGAAAATTGTAGTCGGTACATGGGGCCATGATGTGCAGGTGACGGCAAGTCGCTAAATTTAGCCGTTTTCGAGAACCAGACCAAATCGTGAGAAACGCCCAAAAATGTCGCTTCCGCTTTTCACACCCCTCGCGTGCGCGTGGCGCATGACTCGGAAACGGCTTCCACGACGATGTTGACAATTGTCGTGGCAATACTGAGGTGTTGGTTTGGTGACAATCGGTCCAATGGTTGTCGAGATATTGCGGTTTGAATCCTGTCGATGGGGAGGGCTAAAATTGGTGATTTTCCGAATGCAAAATCTCAGTTTTCCATGCTATTCCTGTGGACGACCGGTCATTCACCGGACACCCGTTCTCTCAAGACCTCGGTGACGTGCACGCGCAACACGTTGACCCGACCGCAACGAAATTGTGCCAGACGGATAGCGAACATTTGGAGCTTTCACGTGATGTCAGCCATATCTCGTTACCTGTGATGTGAGCCGTGCCACCCACCACAACATGCGCTGGAAAACGAAACTATTGCGTCGGGCTCAATCTCTGGACGGCAACGGGACAGTTCGTAGGTGACAGGCTTACCACGGCAATGTTAAAACCTATGGACTTTAACACGAGTGGCAGAGTTTTTTTCAGCCCCCCACACATGTCCCCTCAATCATAGATACTAAATTGTTTCTGTACGCTTCTGATACATGCACTGAAACAAGATGAGTACATATATGTATGTATGGTTAGAAAATACAAATTGACTGGGTATGTTAAGAGGAAAAGCGGCCTGATGATCAATACAATCCATACGCAATGCTAATACGGTACCGTAGGTTGTCACCACAACCGGAAATATTTTTCATATATCTGTCACCCACGCTCGTGGCCGAGTAGCCGGTTTTTTTTCACCTCTGCGCATAATTACACATCAAGCCAGTGGCCGCACCAATTATTCTGCAATACAAGTTAAGCGCATCCAATGCAGCCTGACAAGTATATGCTATGCTCACAACTTCTGAGGACAAAGCGCATAGGCTCCAATAAAATGGTTGACAAGGGTGTAATGACGCAGATAGAAAATATGGTCAGGACTCATTAGCCCTGAACAGATCTTCCAAGGCTAATGATTCAAAGATTCACACACCAGGTGTTACAGGACTAATGACTCTTGATAAAATCATCACTAGGGTAAGATTTGAAGTACAACACAGCACCAGCCATGCTCGACAGGGCCAACACTTTGGCAGTGATAAAGCTACCAACCCCAGCCATCCGTACACTGATGACTAGCCAATATACAACATATTTATTTTACAATTATTGGTTCCGTTTTGCTTGAGTTCACTTGGAGTAAACCAAGTTAGAGCCATACTCAAGCTGTTGTTCTACTCGTTGTTTTAATACTTCCAAATTTGCCGGGGTGTCTGGGTCCAAAACTTGCACGTCATCAGCGTAGGGGACCTGTTTTCCGTCGGGGAGATGAGATCCAAGGTCGTTGGTGAAAATCAAATATAATTTTGGGCCACATAGAGAACCTTGAATCACACTGTGGATCACTGGTAGCGCACCAACGGAGCTGCCCTAAATTGTCTGAGTTCGACCATGCAGCCAATCCCTAAACCAATGATCGTCAATGCCGTACCAGCCCTTCTTGTCTAACAGCCGACCGTGTCCCACAGTGTCAAACGCACGAGACGTGTCCGCTGCTAGGAGGGTTGCCACACGACCACAGTTTATACTTGTTGACATACAATTTACGGTGAATTACAATTACATTGCTGTTTTCGTAGAATGCCTACTTCGTAAAACGTGCTGATTTGGGCACATAATATGATTATTTTCCAAGTACGTGGAAAGCTGGTGACAAACCAATTTTTCGCAAATCTTGCCAACAATGCTCAATATCGATATGGGTCTAAAATTCCCTGGGTCGCTGAGCTCGCCTTTCTTATACAGCGGCAAAACGCCTCATCCTTCCTCCTTCGTCTGGAACGTACCCAGTGCGCAGCTTACTATTCACTACGTGCAGCAAATGCGGCCCTATTACGCTAGAGGTCATCCTCTAGCGTAATAGGGCCACATTTGCTATTCGACTCCATTGTCGATGGAGTCCCAAGTTTGCTGCCAATGAAGTGAAGTTAAGTGAAGAATGTGTTGATAGATTGGTTGAAATGTGTGGCAGGGATGGGAAGTACACGCAAGGGGGACCCACCAGCTGCCCTCCTTCCCGCGGCGTCAACTGTCATTTCCGGTAATGCCGACATGGCTAGGGACCCAGCACAACGTGACAGTGTTAAATTATTCGTAAAATAAGGTGGAATCTACCACTTTCTGAACACACATTCGACATCTTTGTCCAAGAAATATCGACATCCTGCTTCTTGGTGCGTGCTTATTAAGTCTTAGTGTTCCATTCTAACAGTATCTCGTTTGTTACGCACCATGATCATGCTCTCGAAAAGGGATGTTGATTCACGAACATGTCGCAATGCAATTTCGGGTGCAGGGATTATCCATAATGCGGTATGGCATGCAGCATCAGTGCATAGAATAGTTTTTCTCGCTATGCCAAATATAGCACTTCCAAAAATATGAATCTCAAAACAACTGATGAAGGTACAACCATAAGTACATCATTGGTCCAAATTGAAGTCTGAAAGGCATCAAAAGCAATTGAAATGGCGCTAATTCCATCACAAATCTCGACATCCTATTGTGCTTGTTTCGGCATCTCACACCTCACGAAGTACCATCATCTTAACACTGCAACGTGACGCTCTTCCCAGAATGGCTGAGAGCATGTGCACGCGCTCTGGAGGGGAGGGGGAAATCCGCCCAGTCCTACGGTTTTGGCGAAAGTGTTCTTGGCAACACTAGCGACTTGTTTGATGCATATGGTTATGCTTGTTGTTTATCATTGTGTACCTAAGCGTTTCCGTACTATATTCAAGTACTTCACTCTTTTTCTTGTGAAGCCAATTGCGCCAAGCCGCCCAACGGAGCAGTCGGGCGGGCGGCCAGGTTCCGGTAACTGGAGCAGGTAATGGCCTGATAAAGTGTTGCTATGTAGGTAACCAGAGGTCAAATGCCCGATCTAGCATCTGCATTGGATCCCTGGTAATGTCCAAACCATCACTGATGCGCATTTTGGAGCATTTAAACTCACATCAATCCATAATAATGACAAGCCAAGCCACGCAGAAGCAGAAGATTTTAACACTGACCTAATTTTACCTTGGAGATATTGACCCAAGGTCATGAAATTTATACACAATATAGTTCACTACCATACCCATACCCTCTGCAAATTCCGTTCCTTCAGCTTTAACAGGAACAGACATCTTAGGAGGGCTTTGGAGGCTAAAAGACTACTTAGCGTGTCAGAAACGACAACGTAAAGATTTTGACTTTTAACTTCAATTAAACACAGCGCTTTTTTAATAACGATCAATTCTGCCATTTAGATCGATGCATGCGTAGGCAGTCTAAACGTCCTGGTAGTGGAACCACTCACGAAGGCACATCCTACACCATCAGCAGTCTTTGCGCCATTAGTCTTCCGCACCATAAGCCTGATTCACACTATGGCTTATGCAAATTATTTTGCCATGAGCGATAGGCCTCGCCATGTTCAATTTAAAAAATGCAAAAAGTATCTAAAAGTTGTCAATGTTTTCTCTGGTAAGCTACTGCAACTATACCAGTTGCATATTTGTTGTAATGTCAATACTTTCAATGCGCAAAAACCCTGACCTGGTGTTTACCTGACCACATTAGCAGCTGTCTCCAAGATAATCAGTATTGCGAAAAGTGTCGATGTGAGCTTCTTACTTGGGGTAACAGCAAGCAAGCTGGCCTCAGTCTCATTAGGGTGGTGTAACTCTGGATCCCAGCAAGCAGAGGTTGAGCTGGCCAGACTTCTGGTGCAGGCAGAAGAGTGAGACAGGAGAGGTTGGAGGCAGAAGCTACTCATTCAGGAGATTGAGATGGAGAATACAGACTGAAAATGTTGAGAGACATACATTTCAATGTGCATGTTAGAATTAACAATATTATGTTCCTAAACATGTTAATTTAGACAATCATCTTCTAGGAAGAATCTTAGAATCTTAGGCACCTTCCTAGAATCTTAGACAAAGATTCTACGAAGGTGCCTATGTACCTACATAGGTAGGTACATAGGCACCATTCATAGTATGGTGCAACCATTCATTTCTTCCACAAGTGCACACTTTTATGTTACGAGGCAAAGTAACACCGAAAAATTGGCTTGGAGTTGAGTAAGATAGCAATAAAATGTTTTTTCATTCGGCTCTGTGACGGGGGGGGGTCGGACGCGATAAGTATACGGGGCGAAAGTGGCGCACCGGTAGATCAAGGCGTAGATACAGACTATCTTGTTCCGTTTATTATTTATTTATGATTATGTGCTTTGGCTGCTACTGGTAAATTAGTGGGTAAAACTAGACTAGGATTATAAACACAATTGATAACTTACTAGGTGATATAGATTAAATTGGGGACCTGGACTGGGTTGTCATGGAGGATGTAAACAAAGTGATACAAGAGGGAATAAAAAAAATTGAAATGGAGCTTAGAAGGGAGATGCAGGATATCAAGGAAGAATGCAAAAAAATCAAAGATGAGATGAAACAATTAAAGGAGGAAAACAAACAACTAAAAAAGGAACTAGTAGACACAAACAATCAGATGGATGAACTTGAACAATACACACGGAAGGATTCTCTGATACTCGGTGGGGGTGGGTTCCCATTTGCCCCACCAGACACATATGAGGAACCAGGAAAGACAAGGGAAATCACGAAAAAGGTCATAGAAGAGAAACTTGGAGTGAAACTGAAAGGTTCAATCTCAGCATGCCACCGTCTGAGACAAAATAAGAGGGTGTTGGTCAAATTCCAAGACCTTGATGACAGGAGTGCTGTTTATGACTCAAAATTCAATCAGACAGGTGATTACAAGACCAAAATCATAGTACATGAAAATTTGACTGCAAAACGGGCAAAACAAATGCAGGTATTAGGAGACCTATGGGAGAAAGGACTGATAGTAAATTATCACACAAAAAATGGAAGGTTAATGGCACGAAAGAGTAGAGAACAGAGGTATGTCCACATTCATCATAACTTGGCATATCATGAAATTATACACGCAACTGAAAATGCACCAACCAAGCCGGCACCACACTATCAGTCCCAAAAATCCTTCCATAAAGATGAATCAACTACAGGAGGCAGAACATCTCAGAGGGTGGATCTTGAAGAGCTCACTGTATGCACAACCAGGAGTGGGGCAAGGGGTGGAAGAAATAGGGTGCGGGGATCAATTGCAGAGCAGTAGATGGAGAGGGTAGCATGTGCATACCACAATGCAGATCCATTGTTGTCTGGACCACCAAAAAATTATTTTATTTCTTTTATTTATATCTACATGGGGATGCTTTACAGGGGTTCATGTTGTGGGACTAAACATATGTAGATGATGTGAGACATGGCAGCTTTTTTGGATGACAGTTTAGACTCACATGCATTGAAAACAATTAAGACACCCCTGGCTATGCTCCCGCTCATACTGCCATGGTGCTATTGGTATGACGTGGGACCATGGAGAGTGAATGTGAGTGTGAATGAAAGGTGAAGTCTAAGCTGAAAAGCTGACTTGCTTCAAAGAAGCTCTTTTAATCTGAGGCCTCAGGGGTGCCATGTGCAAAACTCCAGCATACTTGTGAAATTATGGAGTAACTTACAAGAGTGAGCTGTAAGTAATTACAAGCTCATACACATAGTGGCATATAATACACAATATGTCCACAGAGGGTACACAATGGTACCAACCCACCAAAGCTGGCCATTAACATTACTTTCGTCTGCTGTGCTGAGGTCCTTCATATGTATCCTCATTGATTTCCATGATAGTCTCCTTTGGATATTGCACTGAGTGGTCCACACAGCAGCATTTGCATCATTTAAAAAAATAAACATAGCATATGCACCTTTATACCTTTATGAGCTGCAATTGATTCCCTGTGCCCTTGGGTGTGGATATGTAAGTATATGTAATTGTATATGCGGGTATGTGCATGTATGTGCAACTGTGCATGTGCATGTGCCTATTTACATCCATGAAAGCCATGGCATCCTTTCTCACCTGGATAGATCCACCATCTGGATGTTGTTCTGTTGACTGTGGGCTGGATCTCCAAATCAACCAACTACCCAGATGGGTGGCTACCTACCTACCTACCAATTTATCCTTTCAGCATCTGTTGTCATCTCTCACAATCTTATTACATACATCCTACCATGCTGCTATGGTAGAGTTGCATTAGTAAGCAATTACCTCCTACCTTCCTAGGTGCCTGGGTGGCTAGAAATATTACAAATCAAATCATCATCATTAGCAAGTTCACTTCAGCATGTTAGCCTGAACAGGTGACCACTTGCCCATTTACCTGAGTGGGATACCATTCATTAAATCAATTATACATACCACACAATAAAACAGAGCACTTCATGGCAATACCTAGCAACTGCCTAATTTACTATAAAGCCAACCAATTACGACTATGAATGGGTATAAACAGCGCTCCTGCATACGACCTTGGAACACCCCATCAATGAAACTCCTCGCTTACAAACACTGCGCACGTGTAATGATAATATGAAAAACTGCAAGATATATTATATTATTCAGCTTCGCAATCACATAATCCCAAAACTATTATGCAGCTTTGTTATCATAGAACTGCAAACAAATATATGAATAGCACTTCACTTTGTTTGTCAAATCACTTCCTGAAAACTATATTCTAAGGCATATCCATTACTCATTTTATTTAGACGCCTTTTATTTACCAGCCACCCTCTGTGCTCAACCAGACGGCGACAAAAATGAAAAAAGAAATGTTTGTTGAATGTTTGAATGCTTTTAAAGAAGCACGAAATGCGTGTGACTCGGTTTGTAACTAGAATGAAATGAAAACCGAAATGAAATTTAAAAAAATTAATGGGCCTTACAAACATATTGAGTTGTATACATGTTTCTTTCTCTCTTTTCTTCTTTCCTTGTGACACCCCAGTCTGGGTCCAGATGAGAAAAGGTGAAAGAATATACTGGTATCGGAATCAGGTTAATTAGGTGAAACAGAAAACTGAGACAAGGTAAGGTAGGAATCTAAGGAGTATTACGGTGACCGGAGATATATATCAAGGGCAGGCCAGTTTTCTCGACTACTTAAAACAGGGACTGGGAGATGAATTTTCTGCATGTGAACACACCCTAAGACAATGTGATTATATACTTCCAAGCAAACTTACTTCCAAGCAAGCAGACGTACAGGGTGAGTTTTCCATAATACACTTAAATATTAGGTCTGTCAAGAATAAATTTGATGACTTAGAAAACTTTTTTAGCTACAACAGGAATCACCTGGTCAGCTATATGTTTATCTGAAACATGGCTTAGCAAAGATACAGAAAAGTTCTTCAAAATGAGAAATTATCAAATGTATGCAGCAAGTCGAAGGCAAGGAGAAGGAGGAGGGTCTGCAATTTACATTCATAATAGTTTGGAATCAAGGGAAAGAAAAGATATTGTAGATCAACTTGATGAAGCTGCTGCTGTTGAAATCAAACTGGAGTCTCGAAATAGTACTAGATCATTAATCATTTGCCAGATTTATCGTCCACCAAGTTTCTGCCATGATAATTTTCTTGAGGGCACTGAAAAATTGCTGCAAATAATTGAGAATGAGAGAAAGCTTACAATTTTCACAGGAGATTTCAACTACAATCTATTAAATATTAAAAATGATAGAAATGTGGAGAGATTCTCAAACCAATTATTGTCATATAGTTTTCTACCAACAATCACAAATGCTACTCGGGTGCAAAATACTACTAGCTCCCTATTGGACAATATCTTCATAAATGATTTTTCATGCATTTCCTCATCAGGTATATTGATAGAAGACCTTTCAGATCATTTTCCAGTGTTTGTAACATTAACTGCCCAGACAAAAAGTATAGAGTCAAATTATCCCAAAGAAATACTTGATTACAATCGAATCCATCTCTTAAATGACCATTTAGTATCAAGACTTAATAATTTTAATCGGCACAATGACCCAAATATAGCATGTAATGATTTGCTCTCAGCATATAAAGATGGCATGCATTTTATTACAAAAAGATTTGCCCAAGTAGGAGGAAAACCCCAATGAAAGCCTGGATTAGCTCTGGCATATTATGTTCTATAAATCGAAAAAAACAAACTGTATAAGAAGTTTATTAAAAATCCAAATCCACATAACGAGGTCCAATATAAACAATTCCGAAACATACTTATCAAAATACTTAGAGAAGCAAAGAAGCTATACTATTCAAATGCCTTTCACTGCAGCAAATCAAATGGAAAGAAAACTTGGAAGCTACTACATGAGCTGATAAATAAACATGGTACAAAGAAAAAAATCCCAGAAACCATGTTAGATGAAGAAGACAATGAATATCAAACAGGACAAATTCCTAGTGCCTTCAACAATTTCTTTTCAACCATTGGCTACAAGTTAGAAAGGAATATCACTATTTCTAACAAAGACCCAATAGAATACATTGCAGGGCATGACTATGCTAATTGGGATGAAGAAATGTATACTAATGAAATCCAAGTTGAAACAATTATAAAGTCCCTGAACACTGTTGGAGGAGGGGCTGATGGCATCAGCACAAAAACTCTCTTATTGACATATAAAAGTATCCTGACACAAATCACCCACTTTTTAACCTCTGTCTCAGAAGTGGAGAGTTTCCTAAGCAACTAAAACAAGCCATAGTTATCCCCGTATTTAAATCAGGAGAATTGAACAAATTCACAAATTATAGGCCAATTTCTATGCTATCAGTATTTTCAAAAATTCTTGAAAAAATGGTATATTCATACCTCTTATCTTATCTAGAGCTGAATAATATACTCAGCACTCTCCAATTTGGATTTAGAAAAAAACATAGCACATACATGCCGATTGCTCACATGTATGACCAAATTACAACATCTTTGGAAAAGAAAGAACTTACATGTGGTCTCTATATTGATTTGAAAAAAGCCTTTGATACTGTGAGCATGGACATTTTACTTAAAAAAATACAACATATTGGCATATCAGGAACTCTGCTCATGATATTGCAGTCTTATTTAAAACATCGATATCAGCAAACTAAAATTAATGATGTAGTCTCAGATGCAGAGTGCATTATTATGGGAGTTCCACAAGGCTCCATCCTCGGTCCACTACTCTTTCTTATATACATTAATGATTTGGGTACTTCTTTAGATGGAACATTCTATTTATTTGCTGATGATGCTGCTGTCATGATCAAAGCTACGAATATTGAGGAATTACAAATTAAAGTCAATGCCAATGTATCAGGAATGACTGAATGGTTCCAGGCCAATAGATTATCACTGAATGTCAACAAAACAAACTACCAAATTTACTCCAGTATGCCTTGTGCTGACTTAAATATAGCAATAAATTCTAAAATAGTTCATAGGAAACAGCAAATCACATATCTTGGAGTAATAGTTGATGAAAAGTTAACATGGAAATTTCACATAGCATATGTTGCTGCAAAAACTAGCAGAAATCTAGGAATAATGGGAAGAGCAAAATTCTTTATCACAAGTCGTGAATTGAAATATTTATATAATACTTTGATTCTTCCATATTTCAATTATTGTGCATTAATATGGGGAAACAATTTTCCAACACGATTAGACAGAATTGTTAAAATACAAAAAAGGGCGTTACGAATCATAGATAATCAGCACTATTCATATCCTACAAATGAACTATTTGTCAAATATAACATATTGAAGTTCCCTCATATTGTACAAGAACAGAACATACTACTACTTCACAGATTTCTTAATCAAACATTACCAATCACTGTAATGAATATGTTCAAATACACATCACCAAGTAACTTGAGGCATGCTGAACATTTCCATGTACCTTTTCATCAAAAACCTATAGACTTCATTCCATATCATTTATAGCGCCAAGAACTTGGAATATTATCATTGGTACAAAATTTCCGTCCTGTAATCATGTACCTATTAAGAAAGAAGATATAAAAATAGTTATCAGAACATATTTTATTGACTTATACATCTCAAGCTAAATGGTTAGTCAAATTAACAATTTCGCATTACAAAAAGGAGAGGATATATGTAGGTTGATATGTATGATACGTATGCATGAGTAAAGCTGGACAAACAAATAAATGCATATGCGATGATGCATTTGTACCTATATGATTAATTGCATGTGATTTCAGCTGTGTGCTACTGTGTGCATGTTTGTGACTGGATGTGCATGGATGCAGATCAGTGTGTACTTATGTATGTACATATATGTATGTATATATATTTGTATGTATGTGTGAGTGCATGTATTCTTGTATGTGAAGTAAGTTTAGGTATAAATGTTTCATGTGTGTTGATATGCTGAGACACTGTCACACAGATTTGTGTGATAGTGCACATGTATGTACACTTTTCCCCTCATAACACTTTTCACTTTGTGGCCCCAGGAGTGCCTTGGCGTTACTAGCTTGCTATCTAGCTGAGGTGCTCCTGGGGCTACTTCTACTAATAACTGGTGGTGGCCTATCTGCAAAAAAAAAGACAAATAAAAAGATGCAAATAGTTATAGTGAACTGTAGGTGTGGAAAGCAATGACATGTATATTGGCATCATGAGGCATTCCTAAGCTGGCTGTCCTAACTTTTGAATAGTTGGCGATGGGAAAGCCCAATAGCAATCGAGCCTGTAACAGTGCGTGTAGCCAAATAGGATAGGCTACTGCATACGAAACAGGGGTCGACATTAGGAAAAGAAAAAAAAAAAAAAAAAAAAAAAAAAAAAAAAAAAAAAAAACGGGCGACCGGAGGGAACCCAGTGGCAGCAATTTAATGGCACAGTGAACGTGAGAGATCCCTGGGCCGATATAAGGAGCCCATGGGCCAATGAAAGGGGCCTCGGGCTGGTGGAAATGATGCCGGACTAATGAAGATGGCTTCAAGTCGATAGAGAGCTTTCACTGCCAGGTGCCGAGGGCCTAAAGTGAAGGATCTCTGGGAAGATGTAGGTGGCGCCGGGTCGTTAAAAGGGTCTCCGGGCTGACGGCGAGGGACCGGGTCCCAGAGCCAACGAAGAGGTGTTCTGAGCCGATGGAGAGTTTCCCTGGCAGCCGGAAAGGACCCCGAGGTGATCTGAATGGGTCCCTGAGCGTAGAGACGCACATATAATTTTCCTAATTATTTAATCTTCATAATTTATTATAATTTTCATACTATCGCGCAAAAATTTGTTAAGGGTCCGTGATAAGCTGGGCCCCTTTTAGTGGTATAGGTCACAACTATCCAGGAGCCATAGCCGTTGGTTCAGGGGACCGTACCTTTGCCGGGACCCTCCCCGTCTGGCCGAGGGCCCGCCGTCAGTCCGGGGTCGTCACATCTGGTTTGCACTCTTGCGGGTCCTCTGGAGGTCAGGAAGCCTTTCCGTCGGCCCAGGATGCCTATTCTCTGGCTCAGGGCTCTCCCTTACTGGCCGGGTCCCTCTCCGTCGGGCCTAGAGTTTTTTTTTCAGTCACCCTCAGTCAGTTCAGGATCCTTCACATCGGCCGGAGTCCTTAGCGTGCTTGGACAGGCAAGTGGTGTCCTCTGTGGTAGTTGGAAGCCACGGCCGACGACCTTGCTTGTCCTGCTAGTCTTGAGTTATGGCCGGCTGGTGCGAGACAGACGTCTCATGCTGAAGTCCGCAAGATGGCGGCATCGGCCAGCTGTACGCCCACCACTCACCCTCCCCCCCGCCCCCAGATGCGGGGCACCATTCGTGACGAGCCGGACTTCAGCCCGGAGGAGGACGCCACCGCTCTCCGAGAGGCCATGAAGGGGCTCGGCACGAGCGAAGAGACCATCATCGAGGTGCTCTGTCGCCGCAGCAACTCGCAACGGCAGGAGATAGCGCTGCAGTACAAGTCCGGCTACGGCGAGGTAGGTGTTCTGTCGCCGCAGCAACTCTCAACGGCAGGAGATAGCGCTGCAGTACAAGTCCGGCTACGGCAAGGTAGGTGCTCTGTCGCCGCAGCAACTCTCAACGGCAGGAGATAGCGCTGCAGTACAAGTCCGGCTACGGCAAGGTAGGTGCTCTGTCGCCGCAGCAACTCTCAACGGCAGGAGATAGCGCTGCAGTACAAGTCCGGCTACGGCAAGGTAGGTGCTCTGTCGCCGCAGCAACTCTCAACGGCAGGAGATAGCGCTGCAGTACAAGTCCGGCTACGGCGAGGTAGGTGCTCTGTCGCCGCAGCAACTCGCAACGGCAGGAGATAGCGCTGCAGTACAAGTCCGGCTACGGCAAGGTAGGTGCTCTGTCGCCGCAGCAACTCTCAACGGCAGGAGATAGCGCTGCAGTACAAGTCCGGCTACGGCAAGGTAGGTGCTCTGTCGCCGCAGCAACTCGCAACGGCAGGAGATAGCGCTGCAGTACAAGTCCGGCTACGGCAAGGTAGGTGCTCTGTCGCCGCAGCAACTCGCAACGGCAGGAGATAGCGCTGCAGTACAAGTCCGGCTACGGCAAGGTAGGTGCTCTGTCGCCGCAGCAACTCGCAACGGCAGGAGATAGCGTTGCAGTACAAGTCCGGCTATGGCAAGGTAGGTGCTCGGTCGGCTGGCCGAACCGCCCTAACTGGAGGACATCGTGCACTCATAGTTGGCACAGGAAATGAAAAAAGGTCCGCTTAGCATCGGCTACATCACCGTAAAGCCAGCCTGGCGCACATTTAGTATTTAAATGAGGAAGTTGTTAATTCATTGTTGAACATGTTCTTCGGCTTTTTACCACGAATTAGACTGCTGGGCGGCCATCCTCCGCGCCGATTGGTCACAGGCGGACTCAGAAATCTCGTTGATTGTGAAATTCTACCCCGCGATCTTACGATGTCTTACCTGGAGTGTGTCAGAATAGTTTCAATATCCATATCAGATGCAGGCAAAATTATTTGACTACGCTATGCTATACGACTTATGCTAGTATAAGTTGTATAGCATAGCAGAGTCAAATCGTAGTAATGTTTTCACTATGCGACTTGAGTGTTCCCCTGTCCTCACACAAGTACCTGTTGAAGTACCTGAACAGGCTGCCCATGTGATCGTCAGGACCTGCTGAAGGACCTGCAGGAGGAGCTGGGCGGCAGCTTTGAGGACGTGATTGTGGCGCTCATGACGCCTCCGTTCGAGTACCTCGCCTCGCAGCTCAAGCAGGCGATGTCGGGCGCCGGCACCGACGAAGACTGCCTCTTTGAGACGCTCTGCACGCACACCAACGAGGAGATCGACGGCATCAAGCTCTCCTACGAAGAACGTGGGTCACTGCCACTGGCAACTGTATGGCCACTGCCGCCGGCGATACAATAAGCGCATGCACCCCACATCTCCGGAATTCGGCATCTCATTTCTGATCGTTACACGCTAAAAGTCGACCTGAAGTTTGTGTTGTACCTCCCGTTGCGGTTGCATTGCTGAGTTCGGTGAGCCTCGAGAAGCGGCAGAGGGGAGGGGCGGACGTGTGAGCCGTCCGTGCCGGGCCGTCATCTCGCGCCCCATGTAGGGGCCATGACATTGGCCCGGTAAGTTCAGCTAACAGCCGGAGAGGCAGTGCCTTGGCTACCTAGGGCATGTCGATGCATTTAATGTAAGCGAAGTCTCTACTAAAACCATGTCGTTGGGTTGATATTTCCGATCGGACGGTTGGTACAGGAAATGAAAAACCTCCGCTTAGCATGGGCTCCATCACCGTAAAGCGAGCCTGGCACACATATAGATTCCAGTAAGAGCATTATTAGGATTTTTGCTGGAGTGTTGTGGAAACCAGAGTTCAGTGGTTTGTCGACCGCTTCGGTGCTTTTTGGCACCAAAAATGAGGCGCGAAACAAGTCGATTTGGAAGAGGACATTGGCACATCCACCTTTTCTGGCATTGCATTGGCGGGAATAGAGTGTACCATTCCATCTCCTTGCTGAAATTTGACACTGAACATTGTGTGCGAACAGCTGCTGCTTCCTTAACCCTGGTTTTATTGCATGCATGTCCTCCAGGAAAAAAAGGAAGGGCGGGCAGCAAGATGTTTGACATCGGTTTGACCACACAGATGTGTGTTGTGACCAATTGGTCATGTGCTTCATAACAGTATGTTGGCAAATCGATGTTGTCAGAATCTCCTCCGCCAAAGCCCAACGTTCATAATTTCCGAATTGGAAGTTAACTTCCAAAGCAGCCCACATTGGAACGAAACTAATCCTACCCTAGCCTAACCTAACTTAACCTAGCCTAATCTCACCTGACCTAGTCCAACCCAACCTTCCAACTTCTCGAAGATAATTTCGAATTTGGCGGCTATCTTCAAAGTTCTGTAATTGGCATCAAATTTGGAAATTATGAGCTTTGGAAAATATGAGCACAGATTCGGGCTATTTTGGATGTTCACTTTCAATTTTTGGAAGTTAATTTTCAATTAGGAAATTGTGAACTTTGGGAAACATGAACGCTTTCCCTTTCGGCTGATTGCGACAGCACGTCCGTCACGTGGCGTGACACAACTCCCACGAGGCCGCACGGTACCTACGCCATGGCCTGCTTCACATTACATGAAGAAAGATCTGCTAAGATCGCATTTAGACGCGGAGACTGCTACCCCTCGATGCTGCCCCCTCCCCCGTCTCACCCTGCCGTCATCCCGCATCTTCTGACGCGTTTCCCGTGACGTGACGTGACGTGACGTGACGTGACGTGACGTGACGTGACGTGACGTGACGTGACGTGACGTGACGTGACCTGGCATGACGTATTGCCCTCCTACCGGCAGTGTACGGGGAATCTCTGGAAGATTCCGTCCGGTCGGAGGCTAGCGACAACTTCAAAAACCTGCTCACCGCCATCCTGCAGGTGAGCAGGTTGGGGATCTTCAGAGGCTCTTCAGGGATTCCCTGGAGACACTACGTCCGGTGGATAACGCTGCATTGTGGTATTTTTGCGTCATGATGTATTTTCGTTGGTTGTTACCTTCTGCCTCCAAACAGACATAAATAGCTGCTCTATTCGAGGTTCGAAGAATGCTGTCTGGTAATGAGCTATTTGTGGTCAATTATTCATGTATGAAACATTTAGTTGTCACTTTTGTGTATATTGTTTCTGTCTTCTTTTCAGTATCTTCGAAATTCTGAAAATTTGAATGGAAAAGATGATCGTGAATGGAGTGGAGAGGATCCCTACAAATAATTATAAGATGAGACATGAATGGACAGGGTTAAACGATGCAGAAGGCAGATCCCCATCGTCATTCTTCGCTGACCAATCTTCCGCTTTCTTTGAACGGAAAGAACACCACGTTGATTGGTGGACTAACTATTCACAAATCAGATGATCTTCAGTCCTTCCCGAAGGTGCCGCACCACCGCATTGAGCTATCCTCTCGTACTAGTCGTCTCTGGCTTGTTACGAATCATCAACCGCTTCGATCATATGGCGTTGTCAGTCTCATGCCAACTGGTCGCGGGCGAAAAACAGCATCAGCTGGGACCCAAACCCACAACGTTTCGGTCGGGGGACGAGCATCCCACCTCTGGATTACTCAGCTAAATTTTGACTGGCCTCGACGGCACCAAATTCCATAAATGCAGCAAGACTGAGACTTGTGACGGGTGTAGCATTTGCTCTATCGGACTGTGATCAAATATATTGGCGCTAAATGACCTCGTAGTCGGCGCAATCTTAAGCCCAAATAATCCATAAAGGACTATGATTATCGCAGGGCCGCCAGTGTGCTCTATCGGACAACGATTGTCACGGGACCGCCATTATACTCCATCGGACGTGATCATCTCTAATCGTCACGTGTCTCTGTGTGTGGCTCGCAACTGGGTGTGCTGTGTTGCCAGGCCAACAGGGATGAATCTTACGATGTGTTTGTGTTTGTGTGCGTGTGCTTGTGTGTGTGTGGCTCACAACTGGGTTTGCTGTGTTTCCAGGCCAACAGGGATGAATCTTACGATGTGTTTGTGTTTGTGTGCGTGTGTTTGTGTGTGTGTGGCTCACAACTGGGTTTGCTGTGTTTCCAGGCCAACAGGGATGAATCTTACGATGTGGATAAGGAGAAGGCTGCCATGCAGGCCCAGACCCTCTACAATGCCGGTAAGCTCAGCCGGGGTACGCCTTCCGTTCCTTAGTCGCAAACAGTCCATCCCATTCGTCTCCGGCCACTTTGTGCACAGTTGTGTGCCAAACTTGTCGCCAGGCCCTGGTGCTGTTCGTTTGTTTGTTTATTGCACCCAAATAAACAAACGTTCGTTTGTTTATTGGGTGCAAATAAACAAACCCAACAAATCCAACGTTAATGACGCCCTTTTTGCACGACCACGGCTCATGGCGCCGCCCACACTTCAGGTCCTGGCGCCGCCACTGATCACACTCAGAACACGACCACGGCTCATGGCGCCGCCCACACTTCAGACCCTGGCGCCGCCACTGATCACACACAGAACACGACCACGCCCAGTGTTCACCCGCGCAGGGCGGTATGCCACGCCCACCCGTCACGCCCTCCCTGGGTATCGTCCGATACCGCGGCGGTGCCCGGCAGGGGACAGGTTGGTCGGTTATTGGTTTTCCGACACATCGACCGTTGAGTCATGCAGCGTCGCCAATCTCTCACGCCGATTGGTCGGGGGCGAAGAGTAGCGACAAGTGAGACTCGAACCCGCAACCTTTTGATTGTGAGACGAGCAACTTACCGCTAGACTACTCGTGCCCCGGCAGGAGAGGATGAGGCCGGCACGGACGAGGAGACGTTCACCCTGATCGTGGCGACACAGAACCCGGCCCAGCTGCACGCCATCATGTCCGAGTACGAGCAGCTCTCCGACAAGTCGCTGCTGGACGCCATCAAGTCGGAGACTAGCGGAGACTATCGACAGGCGCTCCTGGCAGTTAGTGAGTGTCGGTCTGGTCATGTCAGGTCAGGTTGAACCGGGTCAGCTTGGTCAGATCAGGACAGGGCATGCCAACTATGGCCAAGTCAGGAGAGATCTTGGCAAGTCAAATTAAATCATGCCAGGTTTAGTCGTGTCAGGCTAGATCAAGTCAGGCCATGCCATGGAGTGTTAGGTTAGGTCACCGCAGGTCAGCATAGGTCACACCAGGTCAGGATAAGTCAGCTCAGGGCAGAACAGGGCGGAACAAGCTCAAGCTCTCTCGGTACTCACCAATCGGACTAAGTGAGCTGGAATTGGCCTTCCTAACCTCGGTATGTGCAAGGGATTGCCAGCTAATCCTTCGCAGGACCGAGATGGAATTTACCTATCAAATGGGGGCAGATATGAAGCTGAGCTAATTATCCAGTCATTTGTGTGGCAGGTGGGGAAGCGGACGAGGTGAGACATATGTGTGCCATGCTGCGTTTTGTGTGGCAGGTGGGGAGACAGAAGAGGACTGAGGTATCGCGAAGCATTCTGTATATAACTCACATGTACAGTGCCCGTGGTGCCATCTACAATGATCGCGATGCCCTCTATAGTGTCCTCGACGATGCATTCTCCACCCGGTGCTAAGAACCGAGAACAGACCTGCCACAGCTCCCCGACATCAGAACTGTCACAGCTTTCCGACATGAGACCTGTCACAGCTCCTGAACATTAGACCTGCCACAGCTCTCTGACATCAGACCTGTCAACTCCCCGACATCTGATCTGCTACAGCTCTTTGACATTACACCTGTCAACTACCCAACACCAGACCTGTCACAGCACCTCGACACCAGACCTGTCACCGCTCCAGAACACCAGACCTGTCACAGCTCTCTGATGTCAGAACCGTCATAGCTCACCGACTTTTGCCCCCAGATTTCAGCCCCTCGTGCGCGACCCCTGGGCCGCCCCCTCTGACCCCCCCCCACTCTGACAGTTAAGAGTTCTCTGAACCGGCCGGCCTACTTCGCCGAGCGGATCCACGACACGATGAAGGGAGCCGGTACGCGCGACGAGGACCTGATCCGGCTGGTGGTCGGCCGAGCCGAGTACGACCTGGCCAACATCAAGGGGGAGTACCTGCGCCGCTACGAGAACACACTCGAGGAGGACATATCCGTGAGTGGCGCGGGGGATTCGCCGCCGGGTCAACTACCGCCGTACCAATCCCACCGTATTAACCACACGGGATGCACGACCGCCGTACCAATCCCACTGTGTTAACCACACGGGATCCATGACCGCCGCACCAATCCCACCGTATTCGCCTCGCACTCATGCTGGCAACGGTATTCAATAGCCGATAAACATAAACAATATGCTGAATTAGCGCATGTGACACTTCATTTAGCTCATTGTGAACTATGTGGCTGCAACGTTTGGTTCAAGTGGGAGGAAAGTCAACATCCCAATTACAATGAAAGTCGAGAGCAGATGACATATGTCTGTCTGGATGGCTTTTACTTACCCTTGACTGCTTGTACTAAACAGCTTGGCGTTCTTTTCCAGTCGGAAATCAGCGGTGATTACAAGAAGGCCCTGATCATGATTGTGGAGGGCAACTAGCGGCAGAGACCACTACGGGGATCGCCACTGAAGTGTCGTGCATCACCAGAACAGCCGGCACCAGAACTGCACCAGAACTGGTGCCAGACCAGCACCAGAACTGGTGCCGGCTTACTGAGTGTGCAGATTATTGGTGGAGGTGCTCCCATTGCAGGGCTCTTTTGAACTGAAAAACAGTTCCAGTGTCTGGTGCCCATGTACGATTTCGCTGGAAAACATAGCTGTGAGTGTTCGGAGGTATGCGGTGCTTTTTGTCACAGTAAGGTGGGAGATCGCAGATACACACCGTACCAATTTGTTCCGTGAGTCTCTACAGTACTATGCAAAACGCAAGCTAGATGTTAAATACATTGTAAAGCGGTGATCACACTAGCATTTGCAGTGTTGCGCTGCGAAGACAAATATACAAGCAGGAATCAACACACTACAATCAACACACCACACCACCACACCACGACCACCACACAAAACCACGACCACCACACCACCACACCACCACACCACACCACCACACCACCACACCACACCATCACACCACACCACACCACACCACACCACGACCACCACACTAGGATTCTGCCAGGATGTTGGAATTTTCCAACTGCATCCGTACGATGACGGACGAACGTCTGCACAAACACGGGCGGACGTCTGCACAAACACGGGCGGACGTCTGCACAAACACGGACGGATGTCTGCACAGACACGGACGGATGTCTGCACAGACACGGACGGACAGACGAACGTTGCAGTCAGCTGCGCAGCCAGCAGGCTCCCGTGATTAACATATGCCTCAGTCTTGTCGGCTGGGAAGCCCACTGGATCATGTGTTTGATGTGTCTGTCTTGTTGCGTCACGTTGATTCTGCCCAGCGTGACACAGTTTAAAAGTTTGTAAAAGCGTTATAAATGATCTCGCCCAGGTTCTTGGGGAGGGGGTTGTTAAAGGATCCACCTCTAATTTCTAAACTAAGCGGTGCAAGAATGCGAACCGGATATCATCGGAAAACGCTAGAGGAATAGGGCCAGAAAATAATGTAATGGTCTCGCTTACTATCCAAAAATCATATTGAGACTGAAAGGGGAATTTCTCCCAATAAATTCGACTTTCCAAGAACATTTTGTTCCTCGATATTTAGTAGCGACCCGAGGTTCCAACACACGCCGTGTTACACAGATCGATCTTCAAACATACTACTCCCGTCTTACAAGCTTACATCTTGACAGTTATACAGCGGTTTCAAACAGTTAGTACCAGACATACCTGCAGTAGTCAGCCCGGGGCGGCTGACCACAGCCAGCCGCCCTGCGGCGTCCACGCAGAGTGAGCGACAGATAGATAGAGAGAGAGAGAGAGAGTCAGGTGAGGTCCAAACAGAGAGCGATCCGTCTCGCTCGGCGGCTATATAGCTTCTCAGGGCAACCGCCCTTGGCCACACGCCAGGAGACACGTCATCGTCACGCGGCTCTGAACTAACCAGAGCAATGCCCGGACTCGATGCCCTACAGCAGTGTGTCAGACTGTATCAGACATTCCGTCAGCTCAGACACCTCTGAGCCTCGGCCCCGGTCGACCGACTCTACGACTGGCGACAGACACATTAACCCAAAACATGTTTACGTAAACTGAAACCACACTGCCGCAGGCAGCCGGTAGTTCGTGGCGCTACGGCCCAGAACAAGCTGTCACATCATCATACACCCATAACGGCCACATCCGACCGTCAGACACTGACACGTCAACTTCCGTCAGACACCAGAGACAGCGGCGTCCGCGGCGGTCGACGGCGGTCGACGGCGCCGGGGTTACTTGATCAGAGGGGAAGGGTCGCAATAGACACTGGCCTCGACGGAGACGTATCATAACCTCCACAGGTCGTAACCTCCACAGGTCACAACCTCCACAAATTCAACACATCGCAGCGGTCGTAAACTCCACAGGTCATAACCTCCACAGGTCACAACCTCGACAAGTCCGCAGCGGTCATAACCTCCACAGGTCGTAACCTCCACAAGTCCGCAGCGGTCATAACCTCCACAGGTCGTAACCTCCACAACTCCGAAGCGGTCATAACATCCACAGGTCATAACCTCCACAGGTCGTAATCCCCACAGGTTGCAGCCTCCACAAGTACGGAGCGGTCATAACCTCCACAACTCCGAAGCGGTCATAACCTCCACAGATTCAAGAACTACATAATTTTATAGAAGCATCATTTCGGATAGCTATCGCTAGGTAGCAGCACGGTCTAGGTATTATAGAAACGGATATTGAATGAATGTCATGCGATTGGACGTTAAAGTATAGACAACAATATTTCTCACTAGATGACAGGATGTGTCGTTGAATACGATTTTTCTGTGTACGCACATTGTTAACTTTTCAGACGTCGGAAACCGGCCGGCGCCCCGTGGGAAGCTGATATGCGGCGCAGTGGCGGATGCAGAGTACGAACACCCTGCTCAGACCTGTTTGTATCAGATTTGATGGCTACCTAAAATGTTGAATACATTGTGATTCTCGCGCAATATTTGCATTGTCCGCCATGAATATGCCGACTAGTCGTACCCTGGTGACGCCATTGATCAGCTGTCTTGGGAAGTAAACGGAGAAAGCGCAGCGTCTGTGGCGCGAAAGTGGACGGTTCGCGTCGCGAACCAGTCACGGTGTCGCTGATGAAAAGTTAGGGAAGCCTAAGTGGGTGATTAGGAGTTGACTTGGCGCGTTTGCCCCGAGTGGGCGATTCGGAGTTTGGTTTGGAAAATCGCTGACCGATTTGTTTTGGGTGAATATGGGATCAGGGGTCGTGGGCCACTTAGGAATTCTCATAGTTTTGGGGATTTTTTCCACATTTTGTTTTCTTACACAAATTGTGGTTTCTCCTGAATCGGTGAAGTAGGGTGATATGACGGTATTGTCTTACCTTCTGAGTTGTTGCGATGCCCATTATAATACCATAAGCATGTAATTCAAGCCGGTGATTCGGAGTTCGCGTCTCGGAAACAACATTTTGCCATAGCAAATATTGATATTAATATCCAAATATCCCAAAATACCGGCGGAGAAAGCCCCCATGTCGCATCTTTTGTGCAACTTTTGAAACATTTTGTTGAAAACTTTTCTTTCAGATTAACAATTATATTCAAATAACGTTGGTAATTGTAAAGTGTACTGGACGAATGTAGATCATTCAAAAGTACATATTTTCTTCATTTTTGATCATGGGATTTTGATATAGGTCCAGCCGGCCACGTACACGTGGCCGGCTGGACCTAGCTGAGTACGTGGTCAGCCAACATTCTGACACGCACATGACGGCACACACGTGGCCGGCTGAACATAACAAAACTTTGGATTTCAGCCACTTCCTTTTCAATGCCATTTTCAGACACTTCAATTCATTTCAATTCCAGTGCATTTCAATTTTTCAGATTTACCATTGCGAAAAATGATATTTTGGTGACTAATGTTGCACGAAAATTAGCAAGTTCCACTACTTATCTCTAACTATGAACGTTTAGTTTTATGTCGTATGTGTTGGACCTGATTCACTATCACCATAGTGAATCAGGTCGAACAATTTTAGAGCAATGTTTTAAGTATGTTTAACGTTGCCTTCTTGTAGCAGGAAAAATATAAATTATCGGACGATGGTTTTATGGTAGCAAAGATGATGAACATGCAATTTCATTTCCCATGCTATCCTGTTTTATGGGGACACATTCCCCCAGACCGGGAAATGCGTCCCTCTGAAAAGGTTCCAGTGTTCCCGCTCCCATTTTTCAGCTTGAGGCGCCTCTATTAAATAAAAAGGCTCCCCTTGGAAGGAAAGGCGCCCCTTGGGGAAGAGCTGAGTGCAACCCGCCCCCTCGAATTTTGCAGCGAGAGGCGCCACTTCAGGCGCTTTCACAGTGGAGCCGATCCAAAGAAATGGCGCCTCTCCAGACAGGTGCCCACATGATGATTCCTGGGTTCTACACCTGATTACAACATTGCTCTCTCGCGATTATGAACTCGGGCTAGTTATAAAATTGTGCGCATTCACGTGCGGCTTCTCTTGCAAATTTGACAACTACAGTTGAGTCATTAAGAGGAAATCGGTCAAACTGAAAAGAAAGTTATATGTTTTGTATGTCCGTAACAGCAATGTGACAGCGTAAATTAGAAACCAGCGATGAGAGCACCGTCCGAACAGGTTACGACGGATTTCTTGGGGAGCCCCTAGTCATATAGGATACGAGTGACTGCTATCACAAAGGCTGCAAACAAATATAGATCTGACCGTCCTATTCCTACTACACTCAATAATTGTAAGCACGCCGGACCTTCACCATTTTTGAAATTACTTCGATATCTCAACATTCTGATACCGTACGGCAAGCCACGTCAAGTGGTACCCACATGATGCAAATTGAAACCATAACCATGAAACGTAAGGACTCTGAAAATTAACACACGCCCTGGAGGGGGTGGGGGGGGCGAAATCCTCCTACCCCTCCCGTTTTTCGTACATCACTCCAGATAGTTACTGGCAGATAAACACCATTGTTTGCGTACCTGCTTAGAATTGACAGGCGCGTTGCTTAAAGCATGAAAAACGGAAATCGGCCACCAAATTTCGAGTTAGGGGCCGTTAAAGTCCAAAAATCTCGCAGCGCCAATCCACAAAAATCGGCGCTGATGCGCTTCCCATAGATTGGCAAAAGGAAATGTTCTTGGCAACACTAGCGACTTGTTTCATGTATATTATTATGCCATATAGATTCAAAGTTATGTTAAGTCGCCGAGGTCAAGTTAGGTCTAGTTCATGACAGGTTAATGGAACCAAACTTGATCAACTGGAATGCTGTCATAAATGCAAATAACTGTCATGCGGTTGATGTCACTTTGTGTGTTATTCCCTACACATCTTGAAAACTACTGTTTGTCATTGTGTACCTAAGCGCTTCCATGCTTTATTCATGTACTTCACTCCATTCTTTGCGAAGCCGATTGCAACGAGCCGCCCAACGGAGATGTCAGGGGGCGGCCCGGTTACAGTAACCGCAGCAGGTAATGGCCCGATAAATTGGTGATATATAGATGACCTGAGGTCAAATGTCGGGTCTAGCATCTGTACTGCATCAGTAGTAATGTCCAAAACACATTGATGCCCATTTTGGAGCGTTCAAACACAATCACAGCGATCCATAACAATGACAAGCCAAGCCACGCAAAACCAGAACATTTTGACATATTTTGACATAGTATGTCCTTGAAGATATTGGCCATGAAATTTCCAGACCAAAAGTGACCTTGCTTTGCCCTAAATTTCTAATCTGTCGCCCACTTGCTAACTTTTTGAGTGTCAGCTCATTACCATGTTCTCTCAACTTTGCAACTGTGAAAAGTGTTTAAATTCGTGCTTAACATACAGCCTGTTCCAACGTTTTATGGATTGGAAATGGAACAAAATAACCATACAATTGCCTACTTTTAATAAGGCGTCTGCTAAAACTGTATCAAGATATCTATGGAATGAACGTTTGAGCATTCCATAAATGGCATAAACCATTAGCTATGGTCAGTCAAGACTCACACCAGTATTGTAACTGTAAGCGTGAAATATGAACCTTTCAAAATGAGCGAACTAGTACCATCTATATTAATAACATAGTTTGCTTAACCTACATTATATCAACTTAACCCATCATCAGCAACAATTTAACCCTATTGCGGGGTAAGTTGATGAACCGATAGTTGCGCCATGATTTGCTCTCTGGTGGAAAGCCCAGAGGACGCCACGAAAACAAAATATCGTGATGATACCAGGTTTAGGCTCGGCGTAGGTGCAGCAATCTCCTCGCTACCCCTCCAAAGTGATGAGTTATATTGAGTTTCGTTAAAATTGTATGAACTAGGCCAGGTTTCCCCTATCCAATGATTGCAACAATGACGTCATTAATGTTTGCTTCACCTCAGGCCCATCCATTGTTATGAAGACTGTAGCGATCAGAAGAACATGAGCTTATCACACGAAGTCACCAGGTAGGCACAGTAGATGTTATGCCAAAGTACGCCCGCACATCCAAAAATCAGCTAGACTTCGGCCGCTTTGTTGTGGACATCGGGTATGTTTGAAACATTTTTACCAACTGTAAAAATAAAGCATGTATTTGGAAGTTGATGGACCCCTGCCATCCCAACTTTCAAGTTAGAGAGGCAGTTTCCCATACTGGCATCACAGTATCTACTATGATGATGTCTTTCACCTCATTACATTTAAAAATACAATAAGTAGTACTGATACCATATTACATCCTCAGCGATCACTACAGCTTGAAGGCATTCATGCTTGCTATAATTGTGGTTAATAAGATGGAATTCAATGCTTAAATATACCTAATTGTTCTAGTTTTTCTAACTATAGGGGAACCATTCAAATTGTCATGCTCGAACAACTTCGAATTACGCTCTCAATACGAACTAACGTGTGCATTGCTATGCCTGTTGCCGACGGTAGCACGAAATAATTGGTGATTTCGCACCAGCCCCAGCATCACTTGAACTTCACCTTCCCTCGAAGCATTTTCATTGCCCACAGGGAAGTATATTAAAATACTTTGTTTTTGTCTAACGCGACACGGATATGAGTCACTTTTCTGTTTTTACCGCAAATCTAGCCTAAATCCGTTCCCATTGCTAGTCGGTTGGTCATTGGTTTTTACGACACATCGACCGTTGAGTCATGTAGCGTCGCCAATCTCTCATGGTGATTGGTCGCGGGCGAAGAGTAGCGACAGGTGAGACTCGAACCCACAACCTTTCGATTGTGAGACGAGCAACTTACCCCTAAGCTGCTCGTCCCCGTGTTCCCATTGCTAAAATCCTTTGGTGGGGGGTGGGGCAGGTTAGCCCGCGCTGAATTAGAAGTTATTAACGTATGACAAACGTTTTCATGGGACAATAAATGCGACTCTGCGCTGTTTAAGGTAGACATTCGAATTACTCCGGCCCATGCAAACTGAGTAACTGATTTTATTAATTGGCTTACATGTTCTCCTAGCTGGGTCGATGGTCGGTCCATGACCAGCCTCGACCCTTGGGAGGTGGAAACTGAGGTCACCCGTCGGACACAAGCTCCCCTACACGCACGCCATCTAAAATCTGGGGAGCTCTTGACCCAGGCCTGCTACACCACGGACGCACACATCTTAGAGCAGATCAGACACCTCTTAAACACACAGGTCACCATAACACCAGACACACACCGCAACACATCTCAGGGGATAATAAAGGATGCCTGAGGAGAGACTGGCTCGCAGGTTTTCGAGCCAGGGGATCTCCTCGGTGTACCGGCCCCCTCCCCTACAAACAAACCAAACACTCACATTCTCATCCTGGCTTTCACATCCAAACAACAACCCACACATGTCACAGCTGGTTACATCACATACAAACGCGCCGCGGCCTAAGAAAATCGTATCAGAGTCCACAAAATCGTTGGACTCCATCCTCCCCGAGAAAAAAATCGCGATGGATCTTGAAAAAGTGCACCGTGGCCTGAAAGCTTCCACATGGTTCCGGAATGGTTCAGTTTACATAAAAAACAAGAGACCTTCAAAATATCGAATGGAGTTTAAAACAAATTGCATTGAGGCTTACAAATCGATGCACCTGACCAAAAATCGCGCCAACTGAGGGCTTAAGGCTCAGGGCCCTCCAATGTTGGTTTCATTGCTGAACGTGTGGCGTAACATCTGGTGGTGTGCGTCTACCAACGCAAACATGACCCGTGTTCAACTGAGGAACTAGGAGTCATTGAAGTAAAGTTTAGGGCAGATCACTTTAGGTTTCATAGACGTTTATAAGCTACGTTCTTATCGATTAGCAGTCGTGTGGTGCATATTTTGGGAAAGGGATGACACGTACTATCACCCCGCAAGGTATTAATGTCCCCCTCGCCCTCAATCTTTTGGGACAGTACATTCAAAAGTTCAATTGTTTCACTACATTACCGACGTTTTGTGCTTCAGACTTGATCACCATATATCAGCAGTTGAGTATCAAATCCGAAACGTTGGTAATTTCTTGAAATAATAGTCATTCATTTTAAGAACCTTTTCATGGCTATGAAGACATTGCAAGTTGTATATTCCTCCCATGTATGCTTAGATTGTACTCCGCTACGAATGCAAGTGTTTACACACTTTTGGTGCCTAACAATTTGATTCCTTATCTATGATGACATTTCGTTTGTAATTGCCCCCCTGCTTCGGAATCAGGGATTAACTATTGGTGTGCTGCATGGGTGTAACCATTGCGGGGGCTGGAGAGGGGACATGTCCCCCAATTTCTGAGAAGTGACGATTTGCCCCCTCAATTTTGTCGTGTCCCCTCATCCTCAGCTACCTGAGTATCATCTCTGCAAAATTCTACTTAGTCATTTATGAAGTGAAAATATGTATGTCAGAGAATCACCAACAATACTAAAAGCCGACCTAGGCAATCAACGAGCTTCACAGGCTATCTGTAGTTGCAAAATATCCGAATTATAAATCAGGAAACGTTTTTTTGCTTCCAGCCAATTATTGGAGAACATGAACCTTCACCATCTTCTGTTTTCACTTGGGTAGAAAATTGTGCTCTGCTAGGGAACAAATTTGCATTATCGCAGGGCTTTATACGTCTTAGGTTGCATTCACCTGCTTATATATTGATATATCTTGAACAAATGTGACTAGGTGTTCTTGGGTACCTTCGAGACTATAGAGGGAAGTCATGGGGAGCCGTAAGCACGTATGTCTAGTTAATGTCGTATTCGTATTCGTATTCAGTGACGAGTTCGCCAGAGGCGTATTTGTAATGGCATCGGCATTCCGCGACGGTTTTAAGATCGTTCGAATCAATTGCCACGAATGCTTCTGCCTGTACTGAACACGCCGGAAGGAACTACATAGGTCTCACAATGTAACTTTAACGGTCAAGGTTCAACGCAAACCGGTTTCTTCAGTCGTCTCCAATTTTTTCACCCACAACTGCCCACATCTGGTATCAAGCAATAGCCTGTGGTGAACCGTCGTGCAACATTTCAAATCGGCACATGTCAAGGTCAAACTACTAGGTCAAATGTTAGCTTGATTTATTAGATGGTGACATTGAAGTCATATTGACCGAACGGGAGAATCGGTTGCATTCGCCTCAATTTGCATCAAATGAGGATCATTCAATGTGGCTTGCTATGCAGTATCAGAAAGCTAAGCAATCTATTTTTTTCAAGAGAAAAGGCCAAGCTGATCCATCGATCGCCTATTTTCTTCTTTTTCTCTCAAACCTATCAAAATCTGACATCAGGCAATAATCAGTGGTGAACACTCGAGTAACATTTCAAACCGGGACAGGTCAAGGTCAAAGGTGTGATTCAGTTCTTCGATGTCCTCGCGTTTTGTCGCTATTGCTTCAATTTGCAGAAAATGGATGTCATTCGTATTGTGTCACTTGTGTTGTCTTGTTGTGCATTATCAGAAAGTTTAAATTTATAAATAGTCTTGACGGATCAAAATTCAAGTTGATTTCCTCGGTTGCCTCATATTTTTTTTGTGGTTTTCGCCCAAGCCTACCACGATCCATTATCAATCGACAGCCCATGGTGAACCCTCAAGTAACATTTTTAAACCAGGATGTGGCAAGATCAATCCTAAAGCTCAAAGGCTAGTATTAATTTTTCCAATTCCTCGCGATTGGTCGCTATGGTTTCAATTTGCACCAAGTGGGTGTCACTCGACGTGGCTTGTGCCGTAGCATAATGCTACCAAATATAACTAATTTCTAAGGTCAAAGGTCAAACCGATTTCCTTAGTCGCCTCGCATTTTCTTCTTCGCCCTAACCTACTCGCATTTGATACCAAACAATAGCCCGTGGCGCACCTCAAGCAACATTTCAAACCGGATCAATGTCACCGTCAAAGCACAAGACTGAAGGTTGGTTTAAATGGTTCGACGTCCTCGCGCTTCGTCGCTATGTCTTCAATTCTCATCAAGTAGAGTGACTCAACGTGTCGTGTCGTACTCCATCAAACTGTTCATAAATCACTTTAATTTTCAAAGTCAAAGGTCGAACTCATTTCTTCTGTCGCCCAACGTTCATTCGTTTTCTCCAAAAGCTACCCATGCTTGGTATCAAGAGATAGCCCGTGGGAAACTCTGGAGTAGCATTTCAATCTGGGGCATATCAGATCAAACCACAAGGTCAAAGATTAGTTTAACATGCGCCCTGGAGAGCGTCTGAAAATTACACGCACTGGATGGGGGGGGGGGCGGATTCCGCCCTTAAGTTCACGGCTCCTATTAAAGCTGGTGAAACGAAATTCGCAGGGTAGATGGGTACGATAGTGAACTCTATTGTGTGGAAATGTCATGGCCAATATCTTCCAGGACATACTAGGTCAAAATATGTCAAAATGTTCTGGTTTTGCGTGGCTTGGCTTGTCATTGTTATGGATCGCTGTGATTGTGTTTGAACGCTCCAAAATGGGCATCAATGTGTTTTGAACATTACTACTGATGCAGTACAGATGCTAGACCCGACATTTGACATCAGGTCATCTATATAGCAGCAATTTATCGGGACATTACCTGCTGCGGTTACTGTAACCGGACCGCCCCCTGACATCTCCATTGGGCGGCTCGTCGCAATCGGCTTCGCAAAGAATGGAGTGAAGTACATGAATAAAGCATGGAAGCGCTTAGGTACACAATGACAAACAGTAGTTTTCAAGATGTGCAGGGAATAACATGCAAAGTGACATCAACCGCATGGCAGTTATTTGCATTTATGACAGCATTCCAGTTGATCAAGTTTGGTTCCATTAACCTGTCATGAACTAGACCTAACTTGACCTCGGCGACTTAACATAACTTTGAATCTATATGGCATAATAATATACATGAAACAAGTCCCCGGTGTTGCCAAGAACATTTCCCTTTTGCCAATCTATGGGAAGCGCATCAGCTACGATTTTTGTGGATTGGCGCTGCGATATTTTTGGACTTTAACGGCCCCTAACTCGAAATTTGTTGGCCGATTTCCGTTTTACATGCTTTAAGCAACGCGCCTGTCAATTCTAAGCAGGTACGCAAACAATGGTGTTTATCTGCCAGTAACTATCTGGAGTGATGTACGAAAAACGGAGGGGTAGGCGAATTTCGCCCCCTCCCTCCAGGGCGTGTGTTAATTTTCAGAGTCCTTGCGTTTCATGGTTATGGCTTCAATTTGCATCATGTGGGTACCACTTGACGTGGCTTGCCGTACGGGATAAGAATGTTGAGATATCGAAGTAATTTCAAAAATGGTGAAGGTCCGGCGTGCTTACAATTATTGAGTGTAGTAGGAATAGGATGGTCAGATCTATATTTGTTTGCAGCCTTTGTGATAGCAGTCACTCGTATCCTATATGACTAGGGGCTCCCAAGAAATCCGTCGTAACCTGTTCGGACGGTGCTCTCATCGCTGGTTTCTAATTTACGCTGCCACCTTGCTGTTACGGACATACAAAACATATAACTTTCTTTTCAGTTTGACCGATTTCCTCTTAATGACTCAACTGTAGTTGTCAAATTTGCAAGAGAAGCCACACGTGAATGCGCACAATTTTATAACCAGCCCGAGTTCATAATCGCGAGAGAGCAATGTTGTAATCAGGTGTAGAACCCAGGAATCATCATGTGGGCACCTGTCTGGAGAGGCGCCATTTCTTTGGATCGGCTCCACTGTGAAAGCGCCTGAAGTGGCGCCTCTCGCTGCAAAATTCGAGGGGGGCGGGATGCACTCGGCTCTTCCCCAAGGGGCGCCTTTCCTTCCAAGGGGAGCCTTTTTATTTAATAGACGCGCCTCAAGCTGAAAAATGCGAGCGGGAAGACTGGAACCTTTTCAGAGGGACGCATTTCCCGGTCTGGGGGAATGTGTCCCCATAAAACAGGATAGCATGGGAAATGAAATTGCATGTTCATCATCTTTGCTACCATAAACCCATCGTCCGATAATTTATATTTTTCGTGCTACAAGAAGGCAACGTTAAACATACTTAAAACATTGCTCTGGAATTGTTCGACCTGATTCACTATGGTGATAGTGAATCAGGTCCAACATATACGACATAAAACTAAATGTTCATAGTTAGAGATAAGTAGTGGAACTTGCGAATTTTCGTGCAACATTAGTCACCAAAATATCATTTTTAGCAATGGTAAATCTGAAAAATTGAAATACACTGGAATTGAAATTAATTGAAGTGTCTGAAAATGGCATTGAAAAGGGAAGTGGCTGAAATCCAAAGTTTTGTTATGTTCAGCCGGCCACGTGTGCCGTCATGTGCGTATCAGAATTTTGCTGACCACGTCGGC
>JAOTOL010000424.1:0-66461 GCA_034440575.1 Imbricaverruca yamaguchii | reverse complement strand
CTGCTGGCAGACTGCTATGGACTGCCAGCTGTATAGTAATGCTGGTAGACTACTGTGGACTGCCAGCTGTACAGCACTTTGCTGGCAGACTACTGTGGACTGCCAGCTGTACAGTAATGCTGGCAGACTGCTGTGGACTGCAAGCTGTACAGTAATGCTGGTAGACTACTGTGGACTGCCAGCTGTACAGCACTGCTGGCAGACTACTGTGGACTGCCAGCTGTACAGCACTGCTGGCAGACTACTGTGGACTGCCAGCTGTACAGCACTGCTGGCAGGCTACTGTGGATTGCCAGCTCTCCCTTTACTCTGCTGGCAGACTACTGTGGACTGCCAGCTGTACAGCACTGCTGGCAGACTACTGTGGACTGCCAGCTGTACAGTAATGCTGGCAGACTACTGTGGACTGCCAGCTGTACAGCACTGCTGGCAGACTGCTGTGGACTGCCAGCTGTATAGCACTGCTGGCAGACTACTGTGGACTGCCAGCTGTACAGCACTGCTGGCAGGCTACTGTGGACTGCCAGCTGTACAGCACTGCTGGCAGACTACTGTGGACTGCCAGCTGTATAGCACTGCTGGCAGACTACTGTGGACTGCTAGCTGTACAGCACTGCTGGCAGACTACTGTGGACTGCCAGCTGTACAGCACTGCTGGCAGGCTACTGTGGACTGCCAGCTGTACAGCACTGCTGGCAGACTGCTGTGGACTGCCAGCTGTACAGGACTCAACTTATGTGTTGTGCAATGCTCGATAAGAACGTAACATTGAACGACAGAACGATGGAATGCGGTGTGTGGTCCGTTGAATGCAATACGGTTGAATGTGGTGTGTGAGAAGATGACACCACTATTTGAATTTCTCGCCACCATAAACACTCCTTCAGATAACTGCGAGTTCTTTATTGTGTCGCTTATGACCATTTCCTCCTGTTACCTGTGGGTTTCTGATTATGTCGCTTATGACCATTTCCTCCTGTTACTTGTGGGTTCTTGATTGTGTCGCTTATGACCATTGTCTCCTCTTACCTGTGGGTTCCTGATTATGTCGCTTATGAAAATTTCCTCTCGTTACCAATGGGGTCCTATTCGTGTCGCTTCTCTGAGAAGCAATCCACTTGTCCAGACTGCCCTTCCCTGATACTGCCATTCCCTGAGAAACAACTTGTGCCTGTAGCCTGTACACACTGAAGTGGCCCTAGGATACCAGCAGTCATAGAGGGCCTGTCCCTTCCGATACCTCGGAGCTAATGATCATGACCCTGGTCCTTGGGCCATGTATTCTGCAGCTAAACGTCGTGTCCCTGTTTCCTCAGGCGTGTGTCCCGGAGCGGTATGTCGTGGTGACGATCCGAAGACCGCCCAGGCTCGTGCGCTGGTTGAGGTGGACGAAAGCAACAATGCGCTGCTGATGGCGTCTACCTCCGTCTTCGTGGTGGAGCCGGGGGAGACTGTCAGTAAGTGGACTTCAGGTGGCTGGGGTGGGCTGTCAGAAAGGGACTTCAGATGGCTGCGCTGGGCTGTCAGTACGCGGGCATCAGGTGGCTGCGCTGGGCTGTCAGTAAATGGATTTCACGTGACCGAGATGGAAATAGGTGCCTCACACTGCGGTTCCAAGCGGTTGGTGAAACTCTTGCGGAGAAACTACAGACATCCTGGCATGAAGTGGCTGCCTTGTGGCGGCATGCGGCGGCCGCTGGAGCCGCTCGTCTGCCGTCCGATGTCAGCCAGCCTATCGGCTCTCACGCGCCATTGCATGCCATTGTCGGTGACAGGGATGCAGTCAGGACGAGATATATTATCGATGACAGCATTCCTTCCTGCCAAGTACTTTTGTATATTTATCGCCAATATTTGCACACTGGGATGATGGTTCTGTAGCCGCTTGGTGTCCGCTCCCCACACAGTGACGTCATTGGCACGGCCGGCAATGTGAAACCTACCATGGCAGTGGAAGCTCGCCACTGCCGGCGACACACCCTCCCCAGTGATGAGCCCGATAGCAGGGCGGGCGCATTGTCTGCTGCACCGGAGCTACTGGAGCCCGGAGACAGAAAGCACGCGGCCATCTTGCGAAATCGGGACAGTCACGACTGGGTCGACCAGATATCCTCCCCTTCCCCATCCCCACTGGCCGAACGGTAACCCAGGTGACTGTCGGACAGAGCCACACAAGATGTGGATGGTGTGGATATAGGGGCGGATCTAAAATTGACCTTGACACATACTGGTGGATAACTTCATCAAAATACAAGAAGCGAAATATAGAGCATTTTCCCACGTAAAATAGAAGCTAATTACATTGAAATAATCCTAACACTATCAATCCAAACACCTTGTCTCATCCTACTGTTCAAGCCCCATGCAACACCAGAGGCATTCTTGAAGTCGACGTAGACGTATTTTTATGGTTGTGGAAATTAACACAGGCATGGGTGTAACCATTGGGGGGACATGTCCCCCAAGTTCTCAAAAGTGGGGATTTGTCCACCTCAATTTTTTGTCGTGTCACCCCAAGCTTCAGCCACCTGAGTATCATCGCCGCAAAATTGTACTTGTCATTTACAAAGTGAAAATATATATGCAAGAGTATCACCAAAAATACTAGAAGCCGATATAGCCAATCAACGTTAGGTTAGGTTAGGTTAGGCTTCACAGGCTATCTGTCGTCACAAAATATCCGAAAGATAAATCAGCAAACGTTAAAAATTTCTGCTTGTAGCCAATTCTTGAATAACATGAACCTTGACCATCATCTGTTTTCGCTTGGATGGAAAATTGTGCTCTGCTAGGCAACAAATTTGCATTATCGCAGGGCTTTATTCTTCTTAGGCAGCATTCCCCTGCTCATATATTGATATATCTTGAACAAATGTGGCTGAGTGTCCTTGGATAACTTGAAGATTATGGAGGGAAGTCATGGGCAGCCTTAAGCTCGTACGTCAAGTTAACGTCGTATTCGTATTCGTATTCAGCGATGAGATCTCCAGAGGCGTATCTGTATTGGCATCGCCATTCAGCGAGGGGTTTATGATTGTTCGAATAAATTACCACAAATGTTCCTGCGTGTACTGAACACGCTGGAATAAACTACGTAGGTTTCACGTTACCACTTTAACGGTCAAGGTTTAACGCAAGCCGGTTTCTTTGGTCGTCTCACATGGTTTCACCCAAACCTACGAGATTCGGTTGCATTCGGTTCAATTTCGATCAAATCAGCGTCACTCGACGTGGGATGCTATGCGGTATCGGACAGATAAGCAATCTATTTTTCAAGGACAAAGGCCAAGCTGATCCGTCAATCGCCTATTTTTCGTTTTCTCTCAAACCTCTCAAACCTCTGATTATTGCTTGATTGTTTCAAATAAAGCAACAATAAGTGGTGAACATTTGAGTAGCATTTCAACCCGGGATAGGTCAAGGCCAAAGGTTTGACTGAGTTCTTCGATGTTCTCGCGTTTCGTCGCTATGGCTTCAATTTGCAGGAAATAGATGCCATTCTGGTTGTGTCATTCGTGTAGTCTTGTGTATTATGAGAAAGTTGAAATTTATAAATAATATTGACGGATCAAAATTAAAGCTGATTTCTTCAGTCGACTCATCTTTTTTTTTGTGGTTTTCGCCCAAGCCTACCCAGATCCAAGGCCGTATAACCCTGATCGCCCATATCCACTATCAAGCGACAGCCCATAGTGAACCATCGGGTAAATTTATAACCTGGATATGCCAAGGTCAATCCTAAAGGTCAAAGGCAAGTTTGTATTTTTTCGAAGTCCTCACGATTCGTCGCTATGAGTTCAATTTGCACCAAGCAGGTGTCACTCGACGTGGCTTGTGCCGTATTATAATCCTACCAAATATAACTAATTTCTCAGGTCAAAGGTCAAACTGATTTCTTTGATCACCTCGCATTTTGTCTTCGCCCTAACCTACTCACATCTGATACAAAGCCCATGGTGTACCTCAAGTAACATTTCAAACCGGGACATGTTAACGTTAAACCACAAGACCCAAAGTTAGCCTGAATGGATCGAAGTCCTCGCGCCTCGTCGCTATATCTTCAATTTTCATCAAGTGGAGTCATTCGACGTGCCGTGTCGTGCTCTATCAAACTGTTCAAGAATCATATTAATTTTGTAAGTCAAATGTCGAAATAATTTCTTCTGTCGCCCCACGTTTCTTCGTTTTCTCCCAAAGCTACCCATGATTGGTATCAAGAGATAGCCCGTGGGCAACTCTGGAGTATCATTTCAACCCGGAACATGTCGGATCAAGCTTCAAGGTAAAAAATTAGTTAAATTGTCAGAGCCCTCGGGCTTCGTGGCTATGGCTTCAATTTGCATTATGTGGGTGCCATTTGACGTGGTTTGCCGTATGGTATCAGTATGATGGGATATCGAAATAATTTCAAAGGTGTCGAAAGTCCGGCGTGTTTACAATGATTGAGTGTAATAAGAATCGGAGGGTCAGACCTATGTTTCACTGCAGCCTTTGCAATAGCAAGCAATCGTATCCTATGTTACTAGGGGCTCTCCAAGAAATCCGTCATAACCTGCTCGGACGGCGCTCTCATAGCTAGTTATTAATTTACGCTGCGACATTGCTGTTCCGGACATATAAAATATAGAAGTTTTTGCAGTTTGTCCGCTTTCCTCTTAACGGTTCAACGGAAGTTGTGAAATTTGCAAGAGAAGCCACACGTGAATGCGCACAATTTTATAACTAGCCCGAGTGTATAACCGCGAGAGAGCAATATTGTATTCAGGTGTAGAACCCAGGAATTGTTATCTGGGCACCTGTCTGGAGGGGCGCCATTTCTTTGGAGCCGCGCAACTGCGAAAGCGCCTGAAGGCACCTCTGGCTACAAAATTAGAGAGGGCGGGTTACACTCGGTCCTCCCCTAAGGATTGCCTTTCCCTCCATGGGGGTGCCTTCTTATTTGACAGAGGCGCCTCAGGCTGAAAAAAAATTTAAGCGGGTACACTGGAACCTTTTCAGAGGGACGCCACCTTCCACGTGGGAGGTACATACCATCAGTTCCAGACCCTTTATCCTCCCTGGTTGTCATTGCATCGAAATGTGTCGCTGTAAAACAGGAAAGCATGGGAAAAGAAATTGCTCTTCATATTTACTACCATATACACCATCCTCCGATATTTTATGTTTTTCCTGCTACAAGAGGGCAACGTTTAACATACAGCATTGCTCTTCGGTGGTCGTGAAGTCGGGTCCAGCACGTGCGACATAAAACTATACGTTCATATGTAGCGACAAGTAGTGAAGCATGCTAATTTTTGTGGAACATTTAGTCCCCAAAGTAGCATTTTTAACAATAGTAAATCTGAAAACACTTCACATTGAATTGAAGTGTCTGAAAATGGCATTGAAAAAGAAGTGGCTGAAATCCAAGGATTTGTTTTCGGGGGAGAGGGAGGGGAGGGAAGGCGGGGCTAGGACCCTCTATCCTGTTCAAACTTACCCCGTCCCGGGTTTGCCACCCACCCTCAATTTCGAATCCGTGGTTACTTCCATGCATGTATGTGTGCTTTTTCCTTGCCATATTGCCATGCGAATCGGGGAAATTTCAAATAATTTGTATTGGATGGGCAATTTGGCAAAAATGCCGCTTTTGCTGAAAGCAGGGCGCTGTTGCCAACGGGTACGACGGATGCTGTTGCCCACCCAGCTTTATGGGGTCACAGCAGTCGCAGGAAGGCCGCCGCGTCAACATTGCGGCTCGGTCTGCACTGGTCACACCGGACAACAGCAGTATGGCAAGATGTGTCACTTGCCACAGCACACGGGCTTCCAGTGATATTTTGGTGTAGTACTATGCGAATAGACCTAAGGTATAGAAATTGTCCTATAAAGCGTACAAACGCTATTGACAGTCAAGCAAGTGATCTTGGAACATACCAGTCCTGCGAGCCTCTTCGCGCCTTGTCCGGCCACTGGCCATGCCGATGTAGCGAGGCCCTCACAAATGACCTGTTCTGGGTCGCAACATCAAGTGGCCGAAATCGTGATTTTTGGTTTCGACGGCCTTTGGTCTCGAAAGGAGTAGTTAGTAGCGTACCGAAGGAAGAATATAGGGCCAATATACTCTTTCTGAGATGTAATGGGTCCGAAAGAATCGCGCTGTAGCTTGCAAAAATTGTGCCGTGTCCGCAAAAAATCACGCAACTGCCGCAAAATCGATCCCGAACCCGAAAAAAAAGAAACGAAGCTGGGGACCCCAGGCATTCTGCGGGGAACCTGAATAATCAATCCGAGCCCGAAAAAAAATGGATGTGTGGTCCCAAACATCACGCCAGAGGTCAACAAAATCGCGTACGACCCAGGGCGTGTGTGAGGCATCGAACGAATCGCACGGGTCAGCAAAAATTGCGCCGGGGCTTAAAAATATAGCTCAAAAGGCCGAAAAAACGACGAGGCCCCGAAAATCGCGCCGAGACCGGAAAAAAATGACACGGGCTTAGACAAATTGAGAAGGGAGGTCCAAAAAATCGCGTTTGGCCCAGAACTTCGCGTAGAGGCCCCTAAAACTAGCACCCGGGTTCACAAAATCACACCTGGACTCCAATTAATATCATCGGAGGTATGGAAATGTGTGAAATTGGAAAACGTTTGAAGTTTTAAGTGAGTTGTACAAGGGTAGCCATTTTAGCGGGTTCAGCTGAATTGTCAACTCACCAGACAAGCCTTTAACTAGAGAGAGTGGGTTTGGAATCCGGTGACTTGGAAACAACAATGGTTGATTTACTCTTGTTCGCAGGAAAATTATATTGCCATTCATTTTTCAATTTAAGAGAACGTTTTGGAAAATAATGGTCGAAATCCGGTAACTTTTAAAAATAAGAGTAGACTGAGCGTCGCCGAAATGCAATTCCTAGGTACGCCACTGATAGAGGGGGATGCGAAGGTTGCCCCCTCCAAACCGGTAGGCTAGATCCGCCACTGTAGGTGGGTTTACTGGGTGTCCTTGGAGGGACGCCTTGACCTAAAGAATGTCCAAGTATGTCTTTGAGCGTCCTTGAGAAAGTCTGTTTAATTCGAGGGCTGTCGCATGTCCACGGGAGAGGAGTGCACAATGAACATGCTCCCAAGGGGTACACCCCCTTGGATCTTCCTGTGTGTGACTACAACGGATATGGGAACAGATGAATCACGGACTGTTGGCAAGCTTACCCGGAACGAGTCTATCAGACAAAGCTCGAGTCACTGCAACAGAGTCCGCGTGTGAAATTTCCTGATTAAAACTGACGACGCCCAAACCAGTTTGTCAGTCTTGGCTGCACACGGTCCGGTGGCCAGCTGTGCAGTGTGCAGTCGGCCTGGCTATGTGATTGGCGACAGTTCACCTTTGTGTCTTGGCTGCACACGGTCCAGCGGCCGGCTGTGCCGTGTGCAATCGGCCTGGCTATGTGATTGGCGACAGTTCACCTTTGTGTCTTGGCTGCACACGGTCCAGCGGCCGGCTGTGCCGTGTGCAATCGGCCTGGCTGTGTGATTGGCGATAGTTCACCTTTGTGTCTTGGCTGCACACGGTCCAGCGGCCGGCTGTGCCGTGTGCAATCGGCCTGGCTATGTGATTGGCGACAGTTCACCTTTGTGTCTTGGCTGCACACGGTCCAGCGGCCGGCTATGCCGTGTGCAATCGGCCTGGCTGTGTGATTGGCGACAGTTCACCTTTGTGTTTTGGCTGCACAAAGCACCGGGGACCATGCTGCCAGGCAAGGGAAATCACGCCATCTTGATCGCACTACGATTGATGTCGGAAGCAGTGCCGCTATTGATCAGGAAGGACACTGAGAACATTATACCATACCGTAATCCTCTCACCAGAGATAAAGTTGGATAGTCATCCGCTTTTCCCCACGTTTTAATCGGACAGCACAGGTGAATATATTCATGGGGAGGAGATCATGGAGGATACCCTCCACGCTGTACAGTGTCACATTTTTAAAGAAAATGGGTGGAAAATACCACCTAATGAAAGTTAAATCGACCTCCCTGACTATGGCTTTTGTGGCATCCTTGCCTGCTAGCTGCTCATTATGAAACCAACATGAACTCAACTGAAGACATCCTGATGCCCTTCAACAATTCAAATATGCCAGTTGTGGTGCACCAATGACCTCTGATCAGAAAATTTCCTAAAACCGTATCACAGAGCCTCTTCTGATTCAGATAGTCTGCCCAGTATCCTGAAACCCGGTATCATCCAGCACTCCTTAAGTCCTTATTCAGCAAGCGATGAAGCCCTGCATTGAATACAATATGCAGACTTATCAAAGTTGCTCAGTGATAAATTATTCCGCTTTCTGAACACTCAATCGACATCCTTCTTCGAGAAGTATCAGCATCCTGCTCATTGATATGAAGTATTTATGTCTCCTTTGTAACAGTATCCTGTTTATAAATAGCATGTGCATGCTCTCAATATGGAATGGTGTTACACAAACATTTTGCAATGCAATTCGGGTATAGGGATGACCTATGTGATATGGGATACAATACCAGTTCATCATAGTTATTATTCTCCCTATCCCGAATACATCTTTTCCTAACTTATGGATCCTAAAACAAATGATAAAGGTCCAGTCATAATCAACTACACCATCAACTCAAATTTTAGTCTGAAAGGCATCAGAAAATTTGAAATTACACTAATTGCATGTCAAATTTCGACATCCTGCTATGCTCATTTCGACATCTCATACCTAATGAAAAACCAATATTTTAACCCTGACGCTGTATCACAGGGATCGGTTTTGAGTGCTACCAATTCCAAAGGCTAAAATGACAAGCTCCTAAAAACAGCTAAAGCAATGCAGTAGCGAGCTTGTGTCTACAGCCACTCACCATCTTTGGCGACCTCGATATTTGTGAACAAATAACTAAAAAGACTCCCTGAATAACAACGTAGCGAGTGTGATCAATAGCTGACCAACTGTTCGCTTGTCAGGATCTCCATGAGCTGCATTTCTCGGTGCTGCCATATAGGAATGTTTTTACATCATGTGCCTCTCCCATGCACTCATTGGAGAGGCACATGATGTCAGAATATTCTTACACGGATATTATCACACGCTGTGCTTTTCCATCTCTGGCGGCTACTGTACATCGTGTACCTGACATCATGCCTCCACAGGCGTGGAGCCGCTCACTGATTGTGATGGATACCACCCTGAGTGGCTGCTGTACCTCTGCATCGCGTTTGGCCTGCTCTTCCTCATCATGATGATCATCAACTGCTTCCTGTGCACGGCCATGACGTGTTCGTGCACCAAAACAGAAGTCATCGAGAAGGATCCCAGTCTCGAGGACTACGACCCCTACCGTAGCTGGCACGGTTCGCAGTAAGTGACACAGCACAGGCCAAGGCGTTTAACGTTTCTGACCTGCCTAATGATCGTTGCGGAATGCTGGCGATTATTGATGGATTCTGTCGGCACATTTCAAGGCTACGCGATGCATCATATCCACTTAGTGCTGTCACAAACACCACTCAGTCGCCATTGGGAGACCATCCCAGGCGAACATGAGTGATTGGAGGATGAGAAAGGTGCTGGTGCCGTGCATGTCCATGTCAATGCTGATGTAGGTGCCGCGCGATCAGCGAGGTACTCAATTCGAAGTAGCGACAGGGTATCCGACTGTGACTTCACGAGTGCAGCAGACTATCTGACAGAGCAACCGACGCGTCACCAGAAGCGTCACAACACATCCACCACATGGATCAACCGACTTCGTTACTTCGTACCAAGCCCATGGTAGCCAAAATAACTCGAATAATTCGAATCAGCTATATCTCATTTCGAACAGGATCCTGCTTGACAGACGCTTCACAACCACTAGGCTTCTCTTGAAGCCGAATTCTGTATATTTAAATTTACCCACGCTTTTCAGGTACCGAATGAAATGTTCTTTTCACAACATTAATTCAATGCTGGTTCTCCCTTTTTTCTCAGCTTTAGCGAGCGTTCCATCCGGGCCAGTGGAAGTGCAGCTGTCTACAACACCACCCCATCAACGGCTAAAGATAATCCGACAACTCAGTTTACGCAACGTGTAGCGCCCAAGCACCAAGCCCATCAATACTCCATACTGAATGCTGGCCATTCCTCGTCTCCGCTGTAGACTGTTCCATTCGTCTGGGTGTGTGATGCGTCCCGCTGCGACTGTGCGCGGCGCCACCTGATGTCGCGTCTCGCCGCAGATACTCGCTCAACGGCAAGTCCAACCATGGCTACGACAACTATGGCGCGTCGACCATGAACTCGGCCCGGTCCGTTTCCACCACCGGGTCGGACCACTACGCGATGGTGCACTCGCGGCCGGGCAGTCGGTACTCGGAGCCGCGGTCGCACCGGTCCGTCCCGCGTCCGGCGCGCTCCGAGACCGGCTCCCAGTACCGGGACACGCGCACCTACAACACCACACCGCGCAACTACTGAGCCGTCGGACAGCGGCGGCCGCCTGGCCAACAGCCTGCAGCGCCTCGGCAACGTCAGCGCAAACTCAGCTCGACCTGGCTCGCCCAGCTCGGTCCGGGTCTGCTCGAACTGAGTCCGCTCGTCCTGACTCGCCCAGCTCGGTCTGAGTCTGCTCGACCTGACTCGCCCAGCTCGGACTGAGTCTGCTCGACCTGACTCGCCCAGCTCGGACTGGGTCTGGTCGACCTGACTCGCCCAGCTCGGACTGGGTCTGCTCGACCTGACTCGCCCAGCTCGGACTGGGTCTGCTCGACCTGAGTCACCCAGTTCGGACTGAGTCTGCTCGACCTGACTCGCCCAGTTCGGTCTGAGTCTGATGGCTACACTGTAGCCGAGGCCCTAACCCATGTGCCAACCCTGTTGACTTGACATGTGAAATGTGATGTGAACGAAAAGCTAGGTAGTAAGTGGAAGCGAGACAACTGACCTAATTGTGAACAAAAATGAAACATCTGAGAAGATGTTAGCCGTGAGCATCAATGCGCTGCCAGGATAATTGCACCACACATTTCATCTTTGCAGACAGATGTACTCGATCCTACAGGTGCTTCACAACTCTTCTTAGAAAGCGGGAATGTCATGACGTAGGTGATATGCATACACTTATATATACGAGTGTGTGTATGCATGCATGTAAGTGGAGAATGGGGGTCATTGCAAGTGCTGCCTTTCTGACACATTTTGGAAACTCGCGGTGCGCTGCCATGCCAAGGTTTCAAGTAACTCGCTCAGCAATTTAATAATTTCCATAAGCCATGTTGTAGTCTGCTCTACTTTCGACCTAGTGTAATGCACTTAACGCTTGTTGCACCAAACGTAATTATCCGGGATCATATGAATTCTGAGTACGTACCTAGACAAAGATGCTAGGCAGCAGTGCAACCTCTCCAGATAACTCATGGGGATGGGAGTGAAAGCTTTTGTGGCAAACATTGTGGCAGGAAGACACCAAAAGTTGTATAGTCAAGTTCAGGTGTCAAAAAAGAACTTTCAGGTCGAAGACTTGAATGGATTGAAATTTGATAGATGAAAGCAATCCTCTTTCCTACATAACTACGCCGTATATTACAAAGGTAATATGACGTTGGCGAGTGCATAGATCATATAGCGGGAAGCCATTGCCCCAGCGAGCCGATTACTACACATGTGGGCGAGTGTGGAGATCAAGAGTCTGCCGCACAGAAGTCTTTATTCCGCTTGTAGCATTGAGGTGTTCACATCATACATTGTGTAACGCCGGCTTTTGGTGCGAATCTTCATAGCTATGTGCTCTGCCATATATATATGTATGTATATATATATATATATATATATATATATATATATATATATATATATATATATATATATATATATATATATATATATATATATATATATATGTATATGTATATATATCAGCGAAGTTGTTTGCCATAATTCACAAGCTTTCCGTGGAATGTTTTCCCGGCCCGCAATTTTTCCATGCTGGACACGCTTACCATTTTCGTGATTGTTTGATCTACGTATTTTCCAAAGTGCTTTGTCGTTGTGAGCTCATAACAAATGAAAGTGATTTAGCTTTAGCATTGACGAATCTTTTGAGCACTGGAGCATTCACTGGGATGTGTATATTTTCCATCAGGCGTAATAAGCAGTGTATGCAAACTTACCACTTCCTCAATCACTTCGAAGTGAACGTTAATGTAAATATAAACATGACCAGTGGCGGCCCGTGATTATACAACACGAAATAACTACAAACACGCATCAATATATACACACCTACAAACATAAATATATGTATACATCCATATGGAGACACACAGACACACACACACACATATATATATATATATATATATATATATATATATATATATATATATATATATATATATATATATATATATATATATATATATATATATATATATATATATATATATATGTTTATATATATATATATGCATATATAGAAATATATATATATATATATATATATATATATATATATATATATATATATATATATATATATATTATGCATATATACATATAGATGTAATATGCTTACAATTATGTTTATGAAGTTTGATTAAATAATCCGGCAGGGAATGACACAACAATGCAATATACCTATAATAATATTATAGGTATATTGCATATGTAGCATCCATATTTGAGCACTAGAAACATGAGTAATACTAAAGCCTAAAAAGGCATTTGAGCTGAAAGAAAAATATGGACCCCAACACGGTTCCAGCCTGACTTTTAGAACACATGCCGCCACTGGATTACATAGTGTAACACCACGCAACACCATAAAACACCGTGTGACATCGTAAGCGCACGCTCCGTCATCCATTACGCACTACAAGCGTTCTGGACACAACGTCAAGGAGAGTGGCCGCTGTGTTGACTGGTATGTTTGTTGTGGCGGCGAAACCCGGCAACTTCTGCGGGCTTCGTATCGTGTCAGATGGAGTGGGTGGTGTCATTGCCATGTGTGTCGGTCCGGTCAACACGCCACCTGTGACTGGTCAGTGATGTGTGTCGGCCGTGTCAACACGCCACCTGTGACCGGTCAGTGATGTGTGCCGACCCTGTCAACACGCCACCTGTGACCGGTCAGTGATGTGTATCGCCCCTGTCAACACGCCACCTGTGACTGGTCAGTGATGTGTGCCGGCCCTGTCAACACGCCACCTGTGACTGGTCAGTGATGTGTATCGGCCCTGTCAACACGCCACCTGTGACCGGTCAGTGATGTGTGCCGGCCCTGTCAACATGCCACCTGTGACCGGTCAGTGATGTGTGTCGGCCCTGTCAACATGCCACCTGTGACCGGTCAGCGATGTGTGCCGGCCCTGTCAACACGCCACCTGTGACCGGCAGTGATGTGTGTTGGCCCGATCAACACTCCATATGTGACCGGTCAGTGCCGATGGTGACGTAGGATGTGGCGTTGTTGCACGCGATGGTGCAGCCATGACTCGGTAACAGTCAGTAGCAGCGGTTGGCGTGCTTTTGACCTGCTGGGCAGATGTCCGCCGCAGCAATTGGTGTGGACCGGTCGGCGGGCCCAGCCTGTCCGGTCGGCGGGCCCAGCCTGTCCGGTCGGCGGACACAGCCTGTCCGGTCGGCGGACACAGCCTGTACGGTCGGCGGATACAGTCTGTCCGGTCGGCGGGCACAGCCTGTCTGGTCGGCGGGCACAGCCTGTCTGGTCGGCGGGCCCAGCCTGTCCGGTCGGCGGGCCCAGCCTGTCCGATCGGCGGATACAGCCTGTCCGGTCGGCAGATACAGCCTGTCCGGTCGGCGGATACAGGCCTGTCCGGTCGGCGGATACAGCCTGTCCGGTCGGCGGATACAGCCTGTCCGGTCGGCGGATACAGCCTGTCCGGCCGGCGGACTGGTAACCGTGGCCGGTCATCTGTGCCGGGTGATGTTGTCATCGGTTCCAGCTGTGTCAGCTGGATTGGACAAGTATGCTCAGCCTCAAGAGTGCCGGTGGGCAGCGATAGTCGGAACCTGCTGTCCATCTGGTGTGTGAAGAGGCGACATCGGTGCTCAGTGAAGAGGTAATCTCGGCGCTCAGTGAAGAGGAAACCTCGGCGCTCAGTGAAGAGGAAATATCGGCGCTCAGTAAGAGGAAACCTCGGCGCTCAGTGAAGAGGCAACCTCGGCGCTCAGTGCAGAGGAAACCTCGGCGCCGCCAGTCGCCGGATGTTTCACCGCATTACAGTCGCTTGTGGTTACTAACGTCTCATTACTAGTGTCGATGGACAGTGCGAGGAGTGAAATACATTTAATTTATGTAAGACGATTTTGTTGACACCACATGGTAGGCTGTATGTCCTGCCGACACCACATGGTAGGCTGTATGTCCTGCCGACACCACATGGTAGGCTGTATGTCCTGCCGATACCACATGGTAGGCTGGATGTCCTGCCGACACCACATTGTAGGCTAGATGTCCTGCCGACACCACATGGTAGGCTGTATGTCCTGCTGACACCACATGGTAGGCTGGATGTCCTGCCGACACCACATGGTAGGCTGGATGTCCTACTGACACCACATTGTAGGCTGGATGCCCTACTGACACCACATTGTAGGCTGGATGTCTCGTCGACACCTCATGGTGGCTGGATGTTTAACATTGGATTTTTTAAATTCCTGACACCGACCGAGACCGACGCATTTTGACACCTGACACTGCTCACAACACAGATAACGAAATATGGCTGACATCACGTGAAATTCCTAAATGATGGCTATCCACTGGACACAATTTCGTTGCGGTCGGTCAACGTACTGCGCGGAAGCGTCACGGAGGTCTGAGAGGAAACTAGGATTTTTTGTTCTCACCAATTTCATCGCTCTCGATCGACCCGCTTCAAAGCGCCATATCTGGACAACCAAGGGCCGATCGACACCAAACAACACCAAACAACAAACAACGTCGGCAACACCTTCGTGTTGCCACAATTGCCAACATCGCCATGGTAACAGTTTCCGGGCCATTCGCCACGCGCATGCGAGGGGGTGTGAAAAGCGGAAATGACGTTTTTAAGCGTTTTTCACTGTGGTATCCTGTTCTCGGAAACGACGCACCTTTACCACCTGGGCCCATGTGCCCGCTACCATTTTCCCATTGACAATGGGTGGCTGCAGTGTGTGCGGGCGCCATTGTCACACCAGCTGCACGTGTTTCGGTCCGTGAAAAAGGCTCCGCTTTGCATTGTCCCCACCACTGGCGGATCTAGCCCACCGGCTTAGGTCAGGGGGGGCGGGCAACTTTCGGATGTTTGCGTCAGCCCCGCCCCCACCAAAAACTCGTCAGGTTTCGCCCACTATATTTTCAGACCTTAATAATTCTGATTTTTATTTCACAATGTGTATGTTTATGTTTATTCAGCATCCTCGCCAGCAGAACAAATCGTCCGGTAGCAGGTGAAGTCACATAAGCAAGAGAGCAGTGCAAAGTACATGTCAATACAAACTGTGAGTCATAGCATGCTACTACAGTGTCCCAGTGGACTCGGGTCAGGGGCGTCGATTTGTATCCTTTTGTGAGGGCCATGGCCACACCAATGTTGATCTTGGTTGGTTATTGGTTTTACGACAAATCGACCGTTGAGTCATGTAGCGTCGCCAATCTCTCACGCCGATTGGTTGCGGGCGAAGAGTAGCGACAGGTGAGTCTCGAACCCACAGCCTTTCGATTGTGAGACGAGCAACTTACCCCTAGGCTACTCGTCAACCCCAATGTTGATCTTGGCCGCCTCAATGTTGATTTGGGCCCCAATAACCACTGCTATATTTATGTTGATAAGAAAGCTAATGGAAAAAACGAATAGCACCATGCTACTTAAAATACTCAGTTGATGCCAACCAACACACTTTGTAATGAAATGGAACAGATTTGGATTCGATGGTGGATTGACTATCAACTTCTTGCTGCAAAATTTAACATTGGGTCTGTTCCTGACCCTGCTCCAGAAAAAAAAATAGTAGAGCAGCTTGGAGCAACTTGGAGCATAAACATAAAGACGTAAAGACATAAAAGATTAGCGCAACTATGAGCCACAAGGGCCCTTCTTGGTTGCACTCTGTACACACAACCAGTTGCCCACCAAATCTGTCAATCAGCCCTCCCTGTAATATTGAAAAGCAAGCCCTCTATTCTTATAATGATTGTCTATGCCGTTTTTAAAGATGTTCAATGTGCTGCTACTGACAATGGTTTCTGGCGGCTGGTTCCAGTGTTCTACTACCCTGTTGGTGAAGAAAGTCTGTCTTAACCTTGTTCTGCTGTAGTTAACTTTAATTTTGAATTTATGACCTCTAATTGCATCATTTCTGTTCAACTAAACCATTTCCCCAAGATATCCACTCTCCAGACCATGGACAAATCTAAAGACCTTGATGAGATCTCTTCTCAGCCTTCTATATCTAAGTGAAAACATATTCAATTTCTTCAATCTTTACTCATATGCCAGGTTGCTTATGCCATTAACCATTTTTGTAGCCCTCTTTTGTACTCTCTCTAAAAGCTAACAATCTTTTTCATAGCTAGGAGACCAAGCTTGGATGCAGTATTCCAAATGTGGCCTGACATATGCACAGTAAGGCTTCCTGATCACTTCCTCACTTCTGTGTGATACATTCCTATTTATTGCCCCGAGCATTCTCAGTGCCTTCTTCCTGGCTTCCTTGGTCTGTTCTGATGCCCCCAGTTTTGTGTTTAGAATAACACCTAAATCCTTCTCCTGTCGAGTCACTGCTAACACTTGGCCACCCATCAAGCATGGAGCCTTCATATGCTGCTTACCTACATGCATGATTTTGCACTTATCAAAATTAAATTAAATTTGCCATTCTTCGGACCACTTCACAAGTTCTTCTAAGACTTTTTGCAGCGAGATATCTCATCTTGACCTGTTATTGCCCTAAATACCTTCAAATCATCCGCAAATTTCAAAATTGTACTGCTTAGGCCATTTTCAATGTTTTTTACAAATAAAATGAACAGTAGTGGCCCCAGTACTGACCCCTGGGGGACTCCACTAAGAACATTTTGCCATGATGACTTTGTACCATTTAGCATCACTCTTTGCTGTCTATCTGAAAGCCACAACTCTATCCATTTTAAGATGCTACCTGCAATACCATGGGACTGAAGCTGTATCATTAACCGTTTATGGGGTACCTTGTCAAAGGCCTTACTAAAGTCAAGATATGCTACATCAACCTGATTTCCATGATCAAATTGTTTTGTGGCGAAGTTCAAGAAGTCCAAGAGGTTTGTGAGACACGATTGTCCTTTTCTAAACCCATGTTGAGTATCTTGAATCAATCTGCTACCTTCCAGATAACTAACTATTCTATCTTTGATAATTGATTCGAGTACCTTGCAGACTAGGGATGTGAGACTTACTGGCCTATAGTTTTCAACTTTCCCTCTTTCTCCTTTCTTGAAAATAGGAACTACATTTGCCTTTTTCCAATCGGTGGGAATTTCATTTTGTGAAACTGATCTACAAAATATTATACTAAGTGGAAATGCCAGTTCCTTTTCAGTTTCCCTCAACACCCTAGCATAAATATCATCAGGTCCTGCTGCCCTGTTTCGCTTTATTTTCCTGATATGATTGTAAACAACATCACTATCAATGAAATCAACATCATTTGTCAGATCCCATGTCACTGAACTATGGTGTACAGTCGGCAGATTGGTCATATCTTCCAATGTAAACACTGATTTAAACTGCTCGCTCAGCTCCTCAACCATCTCACTATCATCACCCAATGTAATCCCGTTTACTTCCAGTGGACCAATTGTGCTAGAAACTTTACTCAGCTTGTAGAAACTAAAGAACTTTTTACTGTCCCCATTACAGTTTCTAGCTAAATCCAGTTCTTTTGCTCGCTTTGCTGCTCTGGTTTTTTGCTTCACAGTGTCTCTAGCTTTTCGATACGCCTTTAGATTAACGACATTTGAGGCTTCTCTAAAGACTCTAAATGCAGTTTTCTTAGCCTTAATTGCTTTTATCAAGTCTGGTGTAAGCCATGCTAGCTTTCCTACCCTTCTTTTGCGTCTTTGCTTTTGGGGGACATGTCTAATCTGAATTTCCTTTAAGTAAGATTTGAACTTTTCCCACATTTCACAGGCATTTAAATTGGAGAATTCTTCTTCCTAGAAGAGTAAACAATGTCCGGCCTAAAAATGTGTCCACCCGGGTGGTGGTGTGGCTTTTAAATACAGTTAATTGAGGGACCCCTTACCATACCAGCACCTCACAACTTGGCAGCATCAGTCCATTCCACTTAGCAACAACCCTTTGCCTGAAGACCAATGTGCACCCGCTTTTAATCTGCCAAGCACCAGTCTTTAAAACCTTTAAAACTTTTCTTTTTTTCACCTTTATTTGTCTAACATGGATTGATGGGGGACGAGTGGTCTGGGGGTAAGTTGCTCGTCTCACGATCGAAAGGTTGTGGGTTCGTGTCTCACCTGTCGCTACTCTTCGCTCGCGACCAATCGGCGTGAGAGATTGGCGACGCTACATGACTCAACGGTCGATGTATCGTAAAACCAAGAACCAACCAACATGGATTGATGACTCCCATAGGCTAAATAGAAGAGGATCATTCAGATTGACCTGATCTACCCGTTTAATAATTTTGTGCATTTCAGTCACATCACTCCTTAACCTCTTATACTTCAGTGAGTACATATGTAATGCCATAAGACTTTCCGCATATTCTAAGTTACCTAGTCCACTGATGAGTCTAATGACCTTGCAGTGCTCACAGGCCCAACTTGTCGTGTTCGAATTATTTTTCCGGCCAACTGAAAAGTATGTATTTACAGAGAAAATGAGTGGTCACATGCTAATCTCAAATATAAAATTAGCTTTCAATGACCGAAATTGAATTAATTCAAATTACCTGAAAGTGCAAATTTACCTAATGTTTATGAGCAAATGTTAGATGCCTGAATCGAGGACGTCATGTGCCACGGTGCCGCGGTAGCTCCCCTTATTTTTCTTCCTCGGACGCCCATGTCCGACATCCATATCGAAAACTACACGTATATATTAGCTGCGCATAACCATCCATCATCCATCGCCCAAACTCATCGTTCACCCATGTTTCCAAACGCATCATTCAAAATCTGAACGAAGACAGGAAGCAGCTGACCCTCATCCGCTTCATCAGCATAAGTTATAGCCAAAGGTTCTAAATCATGATTAAGCTGGAGCTATGCCCCGCAACCATAAATCTACAAATCGTACAAAATACAGATGAAAGTGGGCCGACTCAGCACGATTTTAGCCAGGGATTAAACATTGCGACGCAATTGCACCACAAATGTCTTACATCTATCACATTTGTCGACTGCAGGCGGAAAATTGTGTTCTGGTGACGTCATAGCTCCGAAGCACCGTTTAGACACTTGCCGAACAGGGCTCAAGCTGCTCCAGAAGACGCAGCCTGGGTGCCAAGACTCAAGGCCGTACAACCTAAGACTAAACTCTGAACTGCTCCAGGTTGCTCCACTCTCTTTTTGGAGCATGATCAGGAACAGACCCTATTGGGACTGTGGTGGGGGAGATTGCACTTAATTTGTTTCCGTCACTTAATTATCCTTGTTGCTGTATCTCCCCTACACGCTTTAACATTGTACGTATTTTAAATCCAATTGCGTTTTTAAGTCTTGTTTCATGTATTCAGCCATATCCATAGACAAGATTAACACAGGGAATTAGGTGTTGGCGAAATCTGCCCCATATGCACTAGGTAGACGTGACTCCATGTAAATCATTGTATAATTGTGCCATGCTTATGAAGGTGACTAAGATGATGGCACCACTTATTTTCTGTGCAAATGCTTACTTTTCTGGTTGTGAGAAAAAATCATGCCAAAAAGGGACTGAGTTAGGTAGCATAGCATGAAAAGCAATGTTTAAAAATTAAAAAGGCAACCTAACTAGCCTAACCTATCTTTGGAGAGAACGAAATGTGAGAAAACAAATTAGGAAAATGTTGGGCTATTTATGTTCTGAAAGTTCCCAAATTAAAAAAGAAACCTAACATCCTAACCTAACCTAATTTATGCTGGTTTTCAAGAAAAAAATCCAAATTACAAAAAATGTGGGAAAATGGAAACTTTTTGGCATTGTGGTTTAAGGTGGTAAAAGGAAGTTTTTGCATGTATTTTCCACAGTAAAGGAAACAGTTTGGTTAGGCTTGGTTAGGTTTATGGTACACATATAGCAGTCAAGGTATATTTTCAATTTTTCTGGAATGGCACTGAGTTTCTGGAATGATTTGGATCACTTTTTGGAATGACACCTGATGTTTCTGCCTCAATTAGACATTTATCTACAAGCAGGAATATTTACAGCCTGAAGCTTCTGCAAGGCTGGAAGTTCCTTGTGATTATGCTATTGATGAAGACATTGCTGTCAATGTTGCATTTATTTGATGTCATGGCCCCAAAAAAATTTTCAGATAATTCTGGCTTTCTGGTTGTGCTAGATTATGCTATGCAATAGTATATTTTATATATTATGTCATGTTATCATAGTCTAGGTTAGGTTAGGTTATTTTAGTTTTATTCTATGATTTATTTAATCAGTAGTCTGTAGACAAACTACACTCAGCCATGCACATGCCTAGTATCAGTGTAAGCTTTGCCTCATGGTGAATCAGTTGTGCTGCAGTATCCTAGATGATTATTAAGCTTTCTTTTGAGAACAAACATATAAGCTCATAATTTTTCTGACAACACAGTGGCTTTCGTGGTGGGGTTATTTGCTTAAGCTGTTGTTGCCAGAATTACACTGCCACAAGATTCAAAAGTTCAAAAGCATTGGGGCTATAAGCAGCAGACCTGAAGCAACGACACCATCACTTCTGGCAGCTGTTGACTTAAAAGTAGTCATTTGCAGAGAAAATAAGTGTTCACATCATCTTACTCATATCAAAAAGCATTGTTCCAAAAAGGAATTCCAAAAAATCAAAACTTACCTTGCTCAGTATGTTTACCAGGGTTAGTTAAGGTATTTTAAGTTGTACAATTTTTATCTTTTTTCTTTCAGAAAGCAACAAAAAATAATTTGAACAGAAAATAAGGGATTCAATCAACTTAACCACCTTCATAAACATAGTATTCTGGAGAGAAATACAAAATAGCATTCAACTGTGAATTTACCCCTTTTTGCAGGGTCAGGAACAAACCCAGCTAATGTTTCATTATGTATGTGCACCTTTCATGCTAGATCTGTGGGATGCAAATTTGTCAAGCTTTGAAAGGTAGGCACAAATTAATCAATGGAGATATCAAAGATTAATTCTTGAATGAAGTATCTCAATTATTCCGACCATGAAAAATATGAAAGGAGAAACCTGATCAGAAGATAAGGGGGTATTTTTATCATTTAAGACATTTTGAGTTGGCAAAGACGAAGATTCACCTAAACTGCTCCTAACCCTGACCAGAAGAACTCTAACTTGAGCTTAATGAGTTGGGAACATATAAATGTATATATATATATATATATATATGCATATATATTTAAACACACACATATATATATATATATATATATATATATATATATATATATATATATATATATATATATATATATATATGTGTGTGTGTATGTATGTGTATATGTATGTATTTGTATATGTATTTATATATGTATCGATATATGTATATATGCATATATATATATATATGTATATATATATATATATTTGTATATATATATATATATATATATATATATATATATATATATATTATATTATCTCTCTCTCTCTCCAGTTCCCTCCCTCCCATTGTATATCTTGAAGTCTCACCTCAAGACCCCAGCTGCATAACCTTGTGCTTATCATAGTTGAAGGACATCTTCCATTGATCACCCAACTTGCTTTGTCTTCCAAGTATAGTTTAATATTATTAGATTGATCACTACTGTTAGCTACTCCTACCAGCTTAATGTCATCAGGAAATTTGAACACTATTACCCAGTCCTACCTCAGTGCTATTCACAAAGATGATAATGAAAAGTGGTCCTAGAACAGAAGCCTGTGGGACTCCACTCAGAGCATGCTTCCAATGAAGTTTGCATATGTTTTACTCTACCCTTTGCTTCCTTCCCCCAACCATGCTTCAATCCAACATATAACTTTTTCAACAATCCCATGCTATGTAGTCGATGATTAGCCTTCCATGTGGAACTTTATGATAAGCTTTGCTAAAGTCAAAGTATCGATTGGCCCACTATCCAATTTACGGGCACTGTATGACCAACACAGTCGATGTGCCCATATATTGAGATGGTTAATGGCCTGATAGTGAGATGGTTGAGGAGCTGAGCAAGCAGTTCAAATCAGTGTTTACATTGGAAGATATGACCAATCTACCGACCGTACACCATAGTTCAGTTACATGGGATCTGACAAATGATGTTCATTTCATTGGTAGTGATGTTGTTTACAATCATATCAGGAAAATAAAGCCAAATAAGGCAGCAGGACCTGATGATATTTATGCTAGGGTGTTGCGGGAAACTGAAAAGGAACTGGCATTTCCACTTAGTATAATATTTTGTAGATCAGTTTCACATAATGAAATTCCAACTGATTGGAAAAGGGCAAATGTAGTTCCTATTTTCAAGAAAGGAGAAAGAGGGAAAGTTGAAAACTATAGGCCAATAAGTCTCACATCCCTAGTCTGCAAGGTACTCGAATCAATTATCAAGGATAGAATAGTTAGTTATCTGGAAGGTAGCAGATTGATTCAAGATACTCAACATGGATTTAGAAAAGGATGATCGTGTCTCACAAACCTCTTGGACTTTTTGAACTTCGCCACAGAACAATTTGATCAGGGAAATCAGGTTGATGTAGCATATCTTGACTTTAGTAAGGCCTTTGACAAGGCACCCCATAAATGGTTAATGATACAGCTTCAGTCCCATGGTATTGCAGGTAGCATCTTAAAATGGATAGAGTTGTGGCTTTCAGATAGACAGCAAAGAGTGATGCTAAATGGTACTAAGTCATCATGGCAAAATGTTCTTAGTGGAGTCCCCCAGGGGTCAGTACTAGGGCCATTACTGTTCATTATATTTGTAAATAACATTGAAAGTGGCCTAAGCAGTAAAGTTTTGGAATTTGCAGATGATTTCAAGGTCTTTAGGGCAATAACAGGTCAGGATGAGCATATCTCGCTGCAAAAAGACTTAGACGAACTTGTGAAGTGGTCCGAAGAATGGCAAATGAAATTTAACTTTGATAAGTGCAAAATCATGCATGTAGGTAAGCAGCATATGAAGGCTCCATACTTGATGGGTGGCCAATTGCTATCAGTGACTCAACAGGAGAAGGATTTAGGTGTTATTCTAAACAGAAAATTGGGGGCATCAGAACAGACCAAGGAAGCCAGGAAGAAGGCACTGAGAATGCTCGGGGAAATAAATAGGAATGTATCATACAGAAGTGAGGAAGTGATCAGGAAGCTTTACTGTGCATACGTCAGGCCACATTTGGAATACTGCATCCAAGCTTGGTCTCCTAGCTATGAAAAAGATTGTTGGCTTTTAGAGAGAGTACAAAAGAGGGCTACAAAAATGGTTAATGGCATAAGCAACCTGGCATATGAGGAAAGATTGAAGAAATTGAATATGTTTTCACTTAGATATAGAAGGCTGAGAGGAGATCTCATCGAGGTCTTTAAATTTGTCAATGGTCTGGAGAGGGGATACCTTGGGGAAATGTTTGAATTTAACAGAAATGATGCAATTAGAGGTCATAAATTCAAAATTAAAATTAACCACAGCAGAACAAGGTTAAGGCAAACTTTCTTCACCAACAGGGTAGTGGAACACTGGAACCAGCTGCCAGAAAACATCGTCAGTAGCAGCCCATTGAACATCTTTAAAAACAGCATAGACAATCATTATAAGAATAGAGGGCTTGCTTTTCAGTATTACAGGGAGGGCTAATTGGCAGATTTGGTGGGCAACTGGTTCAGTGTACAGAGTGCAACCAAGAAGGGCCCTTGTGGCTCAGAGTTGCACTAATCTTTTATGTCTTTATGTCTTTATGTCTAAGCCTAAATAAGCAACCAATCATTATGCAATTTAAAGTTCATGGAGCGATGTCTCTGCTCACAATGCTTAGTGTAATTGTATATGAATAGTCTTACACAAAACTAAACTTTCCGGAACCAAGATCCCGGGATTCGAACATCCAGTCACGTTTGGATTTAGGGGCTTATTTAGATCTGATTATGTCTTGCCACTATAACGTTTCTGAATATGCCTGTACAATGGTCTGAATATGCCTGTCCAAAGCATCTACACCCACTGTGCATCACTAATGGAGCATACTGCACCCACTAAAACTGAAGCCATGCATGCAGAAGATATGTAGTAATATAGTTTGTCTTGTTGCAGCAGACAGCAATCTTGTTTTTGTCGATGGATGATGTTTACATGAGAACTAAGCAGCATGTCAAATACATTCAGTTGTCCAGAGCAAAATACAGCTGACAAGGCACCTCAATCTAATCTCATGGAAAATGAAGATCTGATTCAAAAAGCACCTGAAAGTGTGATCAATCATACTGATGGCATGAAGGAATCAAGAGAAATTCCACCTACAGCCCCTACTTCATTACCCTGCTTAGACATTGGCCCTTCTACACTTCCAATTTGTGTGGTGTGTGGCCAGTCCTCTTCACAGCCCCTTATCCATTCCCACCAGCTAGCACCATTTTCTCAAACCTCTGCAAGAGTGTTGGCTGAACTATCAGTAGAAGTGATGACAGTATGTTGTAATTGTGCTGGGCTGTTGCAAAGACTGGATTATCATCAACTAATGGCAAGCAACATCAGGAATGGACTGAAGACATGCATCAGTGCAGTTGCAACAGTAGCTTCTCAGGTTGGTATGCATCAGCAAACTGGGAACCATCCAATCTAGCAATGAATGACACACCATCCCTAGTATATTGCTTAATAAGTACTTGTGCTGAAGTGCAAGGAAGAACACTTCATTATATAAAATTACCCCTGTACAAAATTGATTTTGTAATGTTTCTTTCATATTTGAGCCATCAATGCTGAATGCACGCAATTAATTTTGGCGCGGGTACGCGAAGACCACTAACGTTCGCCTGGAAATTCAACTGCCATTTGATTTTGGAACGTGTGAAATAGCTCGCGTGTGGTGTAGTCAACTGTGTCTATTCACACTGCCACGATTTTCTTAAGGTGCTTCTCCGTTCGCCCAGAGACCCTTCACTTTGGTCTGGCCTGGTGCCCTCAGCCTTTATTCTCCATTGACTCGGGGGCCATCTTCATCGACTCGGGATCGACTCAGTCCATCAAGCCCCCAAAACTCCCAGTGGCCAGACCAAAGTCCCAGTTCACTTGTCCCGCAAGCTCTCAAATGGAGCAGGACCTCACCTGGTCTGAAGGATTCCATTAGTTCCACTGGTTCCTCTAGCTCCTGAGCAATTCTGTTCACGTAAAAAATCGAAATTGGCCATCGGGCGATGGTCGCATTATCAACTTTCATGGAAAAATCGATATTTTCGAAACGCACTCCATCCTCCTCCCGCTCCGTTCAACAAAGTATTCAACAAAGCGTAATAACAAGGCAGTTGCACTATCAGTCACTAGCGTAGCTAGGAGTTTTTTTTTCTCCCGGGGGTGTTCAATTCACCATGGGTGCTCCTATTACTAGGAATGTATTGGCGTAAGAGCATTTTAAGAAATGTGTGGACGGTCCATATTGCGTTGACATAACCTGACAAAAAGTCGTTGAGCGGAAAGGGAGGACGATAGAGCGCTTCAAAGTCAGATATGACGAATTAAAATAGCCTGTAGGATGGGATGCCATTGAATTAAGTAATCAGTGTGTGTGTGAGATGCCCATTAAAAAATGTACGTAGTGGGAGGCCAGAACGCGTAGGATCTCTTAGCCACGCTACTGCCATTGGTTATACCCATGTAAAAACGACCGTTTTATGCACTCTCAATTACTTGTCATTGTCGATAAGTGAAGATAGTTGATCTTTTGTGTCCAATATAACATTTATGTCAGGATGCTCTCTTACAACAGTCGGTGGAGAAAGCAGGATGTGTCTTTTTGTCTGACTTCTATATATGCAAGGCTAACTTTTATATTCTGCAAAACATATGGTACATTCATATGATGAGGTATATCCTGTATGTCAGAACCAGATGCCCATATATATATATTTGTTGACTGATCTGCACTAGATGCAAATCACTCCATTAGGATAGTACCAATGACATGTCATGGCCAACCGATTTGTTATACTGGATGTAAATCACCCTCTCACCATTCTGGTAAGTACGCACATGTGGGGTCAGAATATTGTTTGTTCTACACAGATGCTGGTCTATTGTATAATGTCTCATTTGTTTTGCTTCTACAGGAGAACACCGCCTCATCTTTGGAGTGCAGCATGTGCTCGAGTTCCGTGGCCGCCAGCCCGCACGTACTAGCCACCCACATGATGTCGCACCTGCACAGCACCCAGCTACCGTGTGCTGCTTGCGGCCGTCTCTTCGGCAGCTGGCGCACGCTGCGCCGGCATGCACTGGTCGTACACCTGGGGGTGGCGCCAAGTCGGTGTCGCCGGTGTCCGGCCGTGTTCCGCATGTCGGCGCAACTGGTGGCGCACTCGCTGCAGACGCACGGCGTGGCGGACGGACTGCGCTGCCATCACTGCGGCGTGTGCGCGCGCCGCTTCGCCAACCCACACCGCTTCGTGGCGCACCTGCACAAGCACGGCAGCAGGGCCGAGTCGCAGGTACGACGCGTGCTGGCCGAGCTGGCGAGGAAACACAGCTGCCACCGCCCAGCAAGTCCAACACAGGTCCAGAATGGCGAGGGGGAATTTGTAGGTTCAGAGGCTCAGAGGGACGAGGGGAAGGCGGTGGATGGTGAGGTCCAAAAGTGCACGGAAGAGGTGGTGGACACGGAGATCCGGAAAGATAAAGGAATTGGTACTGGAGCAAGGAGCGGCAAAGTGGCGATAGCGAGTGCGGGTAGCCGGACAGACAAGGTGGAGGTTGTGGATGCTCTAGCCCGGAAACAGGAGGCTGAAGTGGCGACGATGGTGGGCATATCGAACCAGAATTCGCTCGGCGAAGGCTCCTTTCAGTGGAGGAGTGATACTGGAGAAGCATGCTATTCTCGCCATGAATGTGAGTCGGAGGATAGCGGGCCGGGGTGTGACGTCACGACGGCTCTGACGTCACAGATCGGGGAGAACCTCCCGGGTGCCGTGTCACGGCAGAAGTCTAACCACAGTTTCAACTGCAGCCAATGCAACAGGGTGTTTCGGCGAAAACAGTCGCTCCAACGACACGTGGACGCGCGACACGGGACATCTGCCAAGCTGGCATGCGACCAGTGCGACAAAAAGTTCAGCATCAAGTTCTATTGGCAAAAGCACGTGAATCGACACCGCACTAAAGCGGTGCAGTGTTCCAACTGCCAGCGGTCATTTGTTAATATGCGCGCACTGGCACGCCACAAATGTCTCGGTACTGATTATTCGCAGGTGGTGGAGCAGGCTTCGCGTGCTGGCCATCACGAATCTATGGTCGGCGATGACGGTGAGATAGGCGGCGACGGTGGCGGCTGCCGGCTGTGCTGTTCACCAACCGGCGCAGTGCTGCAGGACCGTCCGGAGGTAGACGGGAGCCCGTGTCGCTGCGGCGGGACGCGCTTGGTGCGCCGGGACCAGGTCGGACTGGTACCAAAGCCGGGCACAGCGCAGTTGCAAACGACTGACCGACCGGCGGTGCACCAGTCGCAGGCGCCACCCGCACGCAGTCCGTGCGGGAGCGAGATGACGGCGCCGGCGTCGCGGCGTCACGGTCGTTCGTCCGTTGAGCGCACGTTCCAGTGCTCGACTTGTGGCAAATGCTTCCGCTGGAAAAGCAATCTGGACATCCACGTGCGCATACACACGGGCGAGCGGCCATACCAATGTGACGTGTGTGGCCACGCAACGCGCTGCTCGGCCAACCTGCGTTTGCACAAGCAACGTGTCCACTCCGAGGCGCGACCGCACGTCTGTGTCGTATGTGGAAAGGCGTTCAAAGAGCGCTACAACCTCGTCATACACGGCCGCAGCCACACAGGCGACCGACCGTATGTGTGTGAACAATGCGGTGGCGGTTTCGTCACCAAAGGCAAGCTCAACAGCCACATGAGCAAACATTCAGAGATGCGGCCACACGTGTGTCCCCTCTGTCTGCGACCACTGAAGACTCAGTCGATCCTCACCAAACACTGTCGCAAAGTGCATGGCTCGAGTGTGGAGGAGACAGCGCGGCGGGCAGCCGAGCAGCGTGCTCGGGTCTCTGGCACACCGCACCTGAACATGCCCGTTCAGTACCTGGCCAGCTTTGTGCCCAGTAAGCCTTGAAGGAGAGTGGGCTTCCAAGTATTTACCTTCGAGTCAATTTGAAAAGTACTTTGAACTAGTATTTAATACAGCGCACATGGTGGTTGGTCGGAATTTTAAAATGTAATAAACTCATTGTGAAAACTAGGTGTGATACAGGGAACCAATTAATAGTTCTTTCTGTTTATCAGCTAGTTGCGTAAGCTAGTTGTGTTCTGCAGCTTACTCCTTATGATTCATCCATAACAGCCAAGTAGTAGTAGTAGTACCGCATGCAGTAGTTGTACTATGCAGCATGTCTCTGCAGTCGTAGGGACACGACCGCGGAGTGGAAACTGATATGCATTCCTGAATTTGAGGCTTCGAATTTTACAAAAGCATTCTGAGCAAGTCATACATGTATGTTCCCAGTATGCGATAACGTATCGTAGACATGGTGCATTGCCTGCGAGGGTACTGTCGCGTTGCTATTTGAGATTTAGGGCGCACCAACCTGTCTTGAATGTGCTGTGCTGACATGGTTGCTATGATATTAAATAATTCGGCCCCATGAACTATGCATGCCGCAGTCCTAAGGTTGGAAACGTGGCATCGTCCCGGATGTTCTGTCGCCGTCTTCTGAAAAATTATACTCGTTTTACGCGAAATGATTAAATGAATGCGCTTGAATATAATTGCAAACGTATTAGATACTGCTTGATCATATCCGAAGATATATGGTGAGCGGACAAAAGAGTTCTTGATGTAACAAACAGGAAATATATCCTCCTCTAATCCAAATGCCCAGAATTTTTGTTCAGGGACGATCGGCCCATGTAAGGCACTAAGGCCTCACCTGAGTAGAGCTTGGAAGTATTTAGTGTGTTGTTTCCATACCGATGGTGCTTTTATCCACTGGAAGATAATAAAGTTGAAAAACTGGACACAAATATGGATTGGCGATTCGTAATTATGGTGAAAATTGAAGTTCACATTTACATCATAGCTTCAAAACAACCCTATCACTGATCGGCAAAGGCAAGCCCGCGGCACATATCGCCACATATGCAACATACCCTCGAGCTGATATCCCCGCCATTGGAGGGTGAAAACTAGGGAGGGACTAAAAAACAGACACCATCTCACCGACACGGTTTGACCGACACCATCTCGCCGACATGGACGATCTCGGCAACCGCTGGCTCGATCTTCATGAAACCTACACCAAACGATCGCCAGTGTGCCAGAGGCGTGCGGTTTGGACTTTCGTGGCCTTGGGTCAGGTCAAAGGTCACCAAATCGAAGAAAAACAAAATTTTGTAATTATAGACATGGCTGATCTCGGCAACCGCTGGTTCGATATTAATGAAACCTTCACCAAACGAACGGCCGTGTGCCGGAGGCGTGCGGTTTGGACTTTCGTGACCATGGGTCAGGTCAAAGGTCACCAAATCGCAGAAAAACAATTCTTGGCTCACCGACATTACCGATCTCGGTAACCGCTGGGTCGATTCCAATGAAACCTTAACCAAACGACCAGAACGCTTCCAGAAAGCCTACTCCGAGTGGGCGTACATGCCGTATGAGGCCAGGGCGTGTCATAGGGCACGCTGACATGACATGCGAAGCATATGGACCCACTCCCATGAGCGTCCATGTGGACGGAAACTCGAAGCTGTACTGCTACAAGTCTGCAGGTGCTACCCCTCAGTTTGCTGCAACGAGGCAACCCTACCACCAGGACACATGCATCGCCAGGAAGGAAGACGTAGACGACCATGTTGAAAAACTCGAAAATCGGCAAAGTACGATGAGTATTACATTTTGTGAACCTATTCCTTTCATAACATAGTGCGTCTTGCTGTGATTACAGTTGAGTGCTGCTCTCTTCAGTCGCTGTCAACGCCATTTATGAATATTCGGTACTCAAAATATCATAGTAGGTCCGTGAATAGTCCTTTTCTCTATATTTCACTAGTCATGAGATAAGTGCATGGAGATACGTATTAAGTACATTACTCGACACAGTTGTGACATGCAAATATCGTCATTGGTTGTTTCTAACATTCATGACAGCATTTATCTACACGTTTAAACGTGCGTCCAAATTAAGAATCATAACCAGTGTTCGGAAGGTAACAAACTGTTGTGCGAACTGTCCACACTATGTCTAGCTTGCCAGTGACTTCAGCTCTGATAATCTAATTCATGATGATTTTATCCCAGTTTAAGCTTTAGGTGCCAACGATCAAGCTCGAGGCCCGCCCTTTAACGATTATATGTTCTTACTACACGCTTGTGTCCAGTCACTGGCCATCAACATCCTGTAGCATTGTGAAGGCACAGTTGACCACGTGACCTGTGAATCTGTGTGCCTCCGTCCTGTGTCCCCTATGTTGAACACTGAATTAGGCACCTGGCTTTTACTGTCGCCCAACCGTGCCTCCGAGCAACAGCCGGTCGTGGGTTTCCACTCTGATGCTGTAGTGCAGGTGACTGGGACATAGTCAGCACACAGACTGAGCGTGTTGTGCGGCAGGTTGTGATATTGTGACTCAGCTCTCCTCTTTTCTGCTCTCCACTCTCTCATCTATACTTTCGATCTCCTGCTTAGCTCTCTTCTCTTTATTTTCTTTTTCACTCTATCCATTTATCTATCTCTGTATCTTCTTTCTCACTCTAGCCATATATCTATCTTCTTTCTCACTCTGTCCATGTCTCTATCTCTGTATATATCTGTATCTTTCTGTATCTCTCTTTTTTCGCTCTCGCTCGCTGTCTTGCTCGCTATCCATCCATACGGGAATCCGCGAACTTCAGACAGCAAATTGTACTTGCCTGCGAGTCTGACAGACGTCAGCTGCACTTGTGCTTCTCATTAGCGTAGAGTACTGCTCAGCTAAGATTGATCCTGTGCACGATTTTGTATTCGTGTACCTTACCAGCTGGGCATGGTAATTTAACAGAACGCGACGGCCGTAACAATAGGGTTGTGATACTTCCTTGGCGTGGCTGGACTACTTATCAGTTCTTCTTTGCTACATGCAGCCGATGCGCCCCAAAGCCCCAATAACTAACCTTGCGTGAGACGAAATGTACGACCCTCAATATACCAGGAGGTGCTGAATTTACATTAAAAATAACGCTATTAATTATGCTATATTACCCAACATTTCGGCCAGGGGCCATCGTCAGGAGTGATATCAAAAATGGCAGGGTTAACAATTGAAAAACGCGGGAAAAAGCGTGCAAAAATACACGTGAATCACAGAAAAACATCCTCATTGGTGCAGACACTTCAAGAAACTCCAAACCAGAAATCAACTAGGTCAAGATAGAATCCTCTGAGGAAGCCCGAACCGATGGTCCAGATACATATCGACACATACATGCACGCACATATATAGACATATATCCAATATAACGCGTAATACATAAAGTATAATTTATGTTTATGTAATTTTATGTGATATACCAAGACGTCGTTTGCGTGTTTGGTTACGGCCGTAGATTACGTATGTGTAGGGATTCGACGACCTTCAGATCAGCGTTGTCCCTGGCTATTGCTAGAATTTCTATTTTGAAGTTTGTGTTAGTGTCGCTGTGTTCCATGTTAGAATGTTTGTCGATCGTGTGTTCGCCTAAAGGTGTGTATTCTCTCCGAAGTCTGGAATCTCCCAAGTGCTCATTGTACCTATCCCTGATGCTACGCTTGGTTTCTCCGACATAAAATATTCCAAGACAGCGGTTGCACTTTTTGTCTATATATGTGCGGTTGCGCTTTTTTCCCGCGTGTTTTCAATTGTTAACCCTGCCATTTTTTATATCACTCCTGACGATGGCCCCTGGCCGGAACGTTGAGAAATATAGCATAATCCCTAACGTTACTTTCGATGCAAACTCAGCACCTCCTGGTATATTGAGGGTCGTACATTTCGTATCACGCAATGTCTAAAACTCAGGAGCACTTAAGAGCCATTCTTCGTTGTATTAAACAATAACTAACTTATCATTTCTTCCTTGAGTATGCATTTTAATGAAGCTTATCATTGCTGAAACGCGTAGTTACGGTTCCTTGTACGGAGGACCACTACTGACCACCAACTCTACTAACCTTTATGAAAATGATTAGTTATTGTCCAGCTGTTTTTTAAGGAAATTTATTAGGCGGTGACATGAATCATTCCTGGTCAAATTGCACTCGTGTTGGTCGTGACAGCTGTCGGATTAACCGAATAGGTGAATTAGGAACATTTGCAACTAGTTCGCCTGCTCAATGCTTCCAATCATAGGTTTCGACGTTTGGGTTTGTGACCTGATATGTTGTTTGTTGTTTATTGTGTCGAAAGCCGGACACGTGTTTAAGCAAACACGCAGACCAGAACATTCCGGTCGACTAATTCGGCTGCCACACGTCATGTGCTATTATATATTATACAGCATTGCACTGACCATTGCTAATTATATTGCCGGAATAACCTTCGACCTTCTACTCATTTTCACTGAAAGAGATAAATCAGGCCAAAATTAACTATGTTTTTCAATGTTGTGTCTTTCTCAACGCACCGTCGAAATATACAGGTAATCGTGGCTTAATTGATAATATCTTTCAGTTACAATAAACATAATGCAGGACGTTATTGTATTTGCATACTAAAGATAATAAACAGCTTATTTCCACGTAATTTGGAGTAAAGTGCGTTCATTGTCATGATAAATTACAATTTTCAGCCAACAATTTGCCACCTTATATTCCGAGCTGTTTGGCATACTTAGCAAGTTTTTTTCTCTCAGTAATTTGGCACCTTTGGCCACTGAATATCTGGCAACCCTGATTGGCTCTAGGTGAAGACACCTTTACTTCAGAAGGTACACCAGAGTTTGCCTTCAAACCTTGGGGACGTCACAGTTTTTTCCTCTGATATTGCAGGAATTGGTAGCATAAGGCATATTTTAATTTCGCTGCGCCTAAGGCATACGAAGTTAACGTAATGCCCGTATAGTTTTGTGGGTCTATATCAAAACCTACTATGTACAAAACTGATAATGCTTCAGAACATATAATACTCAAGGCGGGTACTGCTTCAGAGCCTCTCAATCGTCGTCTTGGTGAATTTCCAATACCTGTGATACTCAAAACCTATGTCTCGAACCATATAATGCTTGGAGCATATTGTTGTTGAGAATATATAATATCCAAATCCTATGATGTTTCAAAGCCTCTAATACTATGTCCAGTGGGAACTTTCAAAACATACAATGCTCAAAACCTATAATGCTTCGAAACCTATAATGCTCAATTCCTATAATGCTTTGTTTCAACTAATATTCAGAAATCACAACTGTCGACGCATCGAATGCTTGAACACCACTAATGCTAAAAACCTATGCGCGGAATCTATAATGCTCAGAGCCTATAATAACAGCTGTGCTATATGACCTACGCAGTGGATGCGCCCATAAAACACAATAACGAATTAACTATGTGTCTGTTCCGGCGACCTCATCCAGATTAGGTCGAGGTTCCATTTCCTCTACCGGCCGTTCCGGCGCCTCATCCGGAATAGGTTTACCCTCATCGAACCTCCACCAGATGAGCAAAATCTAATCCAGCCGGTGGGCGGTTTAGGAAACGCAAACTCGGAATACGACAAACGTGCCGCAACGGTGGCGTTCAGGATGAAATAGTTTTTAACTTGTCTTAGGCCATGAGGACATGTCCTCATGGCCATGAGGACATGTCCTCAAAAATACGACTTATACAACCTAGTGACTGCAGTCACTAGGTTGTATAAGTCGTATTTTTTGTATTTTATAACTATTTTGTATGAAGAAATCCAAGAGACATGGGATATGTGATGGATACGAGCAGTCACCCATGTTTTATGTCACCAACTACACAACTTTGTCTCTAGTGCACTTCGGGAGCATCCAATGCCCAAGTGGAAATTTGAGATGGGCGTTTTATATTTGATGGGTAAATTGTAGGTTCAGACATGCATGCCAATTTGCGTGCATTTGAGGGGGCATGCTTACTGGTATGTATCCAAGCATGTATGTATCAGTGGCTGCTGGAGGAGCTCAGTGTGCACTCCACATGGGAAGGTGGTTTCCCTCTGACCCATGGGCTTTAATTATTAATGAAAATTATTTGGAGGGGCATGTGAAGGCAACGGCCAAGTAAAAATGGATTAGAGGTCACCCTTCATAAAATCGAATGCTAGCAATTAAAATTATTGGGGAGGGAAAACCAACATTAGTTGACACTTGCCAACAGCCGCTCCGGTGGCTCAGTTGGCTAGAGCGCTGGCCTGCGCTGGTCTCCCCTGTACTGACAACACAGGGTTCGAGTCGCTTCGCGCGCTCGCATTTAGCCCCCGGCCGGGAGTGTCAGTTGGCAACTGGCCCGATAAGGCCAGGGACGAGCTACCTGGCGGCCGTGTCGGTGCATTGGCGGCACGTTAAACTTTCGGTCTAAATTCTGCCGTTGAACTGGAGTTCATGGATCGGGTGGTGGGGCCAGGGTTCACGCAGCAAGCTCTGCTTAGCAATAGAACCCTGGTTCCTCAAGCCACCTCCAACAACTCGGATTAATGTTTTTTTAATGAATAAACCAACACCCATGCTCAAACGGGTAGCCTGTCAAGTACACCGTACTACTCGAATGCTCCTCGCTAAACGATCTTTTGTCCCAAGGCGTCCCCATTCAGAGTAAAAGACGCTCATTCAGTACGCTCCAGTGCAATCCCCTTTCCTCGCTTAATGAATATTGTACGGAACGAGAGCGTCGATGGACTACCGCAACAGCGCCTTTCTGAAGAAATGATACCCCTCCAGACGAGTACCTGCCTACCCAGCATTTCAAAATGTCTGGATCTCCGCCCATGAAATAAATGATTTTGGAGCTCTAGAAGCGGCACAAGCCATCGTCATCCACTGTGCGTCAGCTTCCAGGCCGAAGCCGGAATATAAAAAAAAACAGCTTGCAGCGTGCTTTATTCATCCTCCCAATAGCTGCTGCACAATGTGATTCATCGGGCTTTCACAACAGCAAGTATATCAATCAACATCGGCGCTGCTACGCGCAAGATCGGAGCGAGCGACCGAGAACGCCACCATTCTGCACATATGCGCCAAATAACACTACAACCATATCACCACCAACAGCTGATTAAAGGACAAAACTCTACCAGTCGATTCGGCGACTCGTCCTGAAAGAGCTAGTCTGGCCGAAGCTCAACCTGTTTCGGATGAGGTCGCCGGAACAGACCCTATAATAACAGCTGACGACCGCTTGTCATTACCGCCCTGATCTGTTTACTCCTCATCTTCACCATGATCTACCAATATATATATATATATATATTAGGGTGGTCCTTAAAATCAAAAGTTTGAATTATGTTGCTCCTACCCCGGGAATCTGTTCATATACATGCAAAAACCGCGTAGGTATTTATTTTTCAAAATCGGCTCGTGTGAAGATGTTGCACATCGAAGTTCATTTTTTACTCTACCCGTGTTTTACCACAGTGCCATATGACGTTGAAATTTTTACTTTACCACAGTAAGTACACCAGTGTACTTAGGCAGTATCGGTATTGCATTAACCTCGCCCCTCTCTTCTTTTTCTCAGATTATTATGGCTACACGTAACAAAAATTTCCTTGTTGTGCCCGAGCCAGAGCTGGTGGGGTCCAAACTTCCATCCAACGGCGATGTCTTAGCCGTTATTCTGCACAACTTACATTTGAAGAAGACGTCGCTCCGTGATGTGACGCTTGTCGTTGCTCCCATGGTGGCGCGATACTGGAGCATGGCTCGGATTCCCATGATGAGGAAGGACAACGTGGTGACGAAAATGGAGAAGCTGCATCGGGAGTACGAGCTCCTGAAGAAGGGGAAGCATCGACGCTCGGTGCCGCAGGTGGCCAAGGAGGAGGCGTTCATGGTCGTCTTGGAGAATCTCTTCGACGTGGCCCACGCAGACGCTTTGAAGACGATGACGAATGCGGATGATAAGGCGTTTCTGCTTGCCCAACGCGAACCAGGCCGACGGGGGAGGATGGGGAATATGGATACTGTCCTTGCTGGACAAGAAGCTCGACGATGCGAGAGAACGGAGAGAGAGAGAACTGGAGCAACAGAGGCGCGCGCAGGAAGAGGCAACGTCTTCGTCCGCAGTGGTTGAGCTGGAGTCCTCCACCAGTTCCAGCGCATCTGATCCAGAGTCGTCTGCTGAAGCTGCCGAAGTCCGTGATGCTGTTGGCGGAGCGAGTCCGCGGAAACGGATCCGGAGAGCCACCACCAACATGATCAGTCCAGCTCTTGCGGCAACGTTGGACAGGACGAAGATGACGGATCGATCGGCCGTTCACGTCCTGACTGCGACTGCTAGTGTTCTCGGACGCGATGTCAAGGAGTTAAACATCAACCGCTCTTCCATCCGCCGTCATCGGAGAAAGCACCGGGAAGCACTGGCCTCCAAGCTCAAGGAAGAGTTCCGAGCGGACACTCCGCTTGTTGTCCATTGGGATGGCAAGCTGATGCCTGACCTAACCACCAAAGACCATGTGGTCAGGCTTCCCATTCTTGTTACAGGGAAGGGAACATCTCAGCTACTGAGTGTTGCCACGCTTGCCAGCGGGACGGGACACGACATCGCTCGCGCCGTGGTGTCCGCTCTGGAGGAATGGAGAGTTGCAGATCAGGTGGCCGGACTGTCGTTCGACACCACGGCTGCGAACACTGGCAGGAACAATGGCGCCTGTGTGCTCATCGAACAACAGCTCGAGAAGGACATGCTTCACTTTGCCTGCCGACACCGTATCCTGGAAGTCATGGTTCAAACCGTCTTCACCCATCTCCTCGGAGCCTCCTCTTCCCCCGATGTCCTCCTCTTCAAACGCTTCCAGAACTACTGGGAGAACATTGACCGCGAAGCCTTCACCACAGGGATGCAGAGTGCAGAGGTAGCCACTCTTCTGCAGGACATGAAGGACGAAGGCCTGGGCTTGGCAATGCAAGTCCTTCAGGATCGCAGTGACTTGCGTGATGATTACAAGGAGCTGGTCGAGCTTGTCATCATCTTCCTTGGCGGGGTTCCTGCTCGCGGCGTCAGGTTTCGAGCTCCTGGACCAATGCATCAGGCACGTTGGATGAGTAAGATCATCTATTCGTTCAAGGTATGGATGTTTCGCGATCAATTCTCCCTCAAGAAGAGAGAAGAGAACGCACTGATGAAGATGTGCGTCTTCTCTGTGAGAGTGTACGCAATGGCGTGGATGAAGGCAGGGTTTCCCGCTCAAGCTCCTCGGCTCGATCTGGACCTACTGAAGGCTCTGGACACGTACGGAAAGATTGACGCCGAGGTGGGGAACGTTGCCTTGAAGAAACTCTCCAACCACCTCTGGTACCTGTCGGAGGAGCTGGTTGAGCTTGCCTTTTTCGACCCTGAAGTCTCCGTTGACAGGAAGAAGACGATGGTGATGGCTACAAGGCAAGAGAGCGGTGAGAGGGGGGAGTCAGCTCCGAAGAGGGTCATGTTGCCGAAGAAATCTATCCGCAGTGTCCATCTTGAAGATTTCGTCACGGATCGAACGCTCGGCTTCGTCGAGAAGCTCAACCTGGACAAGTCGTTCCTGGACTTCCCCCGGAGACGTGGGAGGAACGGGAGCCGTTCAAGGCGGCGGCAGCAGTGGTCCACAAGCTGGCGGTGGTCAACGACCATGCGGAACGTGGAGTGGCCCTCATCAGTGAATGCAACCGGTCGCTGACCAAGGATGAGGAGCAGCTTCAGTTCCTCCTCCAGGTAGTGGCGGCCCACCGGAAGCAGTTTCCGGACACAAAAAAGACGACACTTGCCCAGACCAGGCAACAATGAGTGGTTTGGCCCCCACGTCTTTGAACGGATAATACTCCTGAGCAGTGTGTACACTCCTGCGGGAGCGGGACCTGGAGCCAGATATTGGGTATATTTACGAGGTCGATGTGCAACATGTTATTACGATCGGATTTGAACAAAACTTTCTTGACACGTTTTTTGCTCCCAAAGGAACAATTCCCAGGGGTAGGAAGAAGTACTTCCCTGTGTTTATTTGTTCCCTATATACTAAGAACCACCCTAATATTATATATATATATATATATATATATATATATATATATATATATATATGTATATCTTCGTACCTAGCCGCCAACCGTCCTGCGTCCCAAGGGGGTCCACGAGCAGTGGCGACGGCAAGTGGCAAAACCGTGAACTAACCTGGAGGGCAAAATGCATTGAGGGCTATGGGGGGAAAACCGCGTTAAGCACAATATCTCATGAAATATTTGGAGTAGCGCAGAACTAATGCCAGATTTGGAAAGGGCTCTACGAGACTCACCATATTCGCGTGGGAAAAATATATACAGGGAATACTGCAATAAGGCGTGCTTGATCTAACGCATGATTTGACTGGCGGGCCGCGGCAACGTTCAAGCGCGACCCGCTACTGGCTGACGTTTCGGTGGTAGGCGGAACCTATTTTGACCACAGAGCCGCAGCGACCGCAGATTCCATGAACCGTGAGCACAGGTTTATTTTCGGAAATAAATGCGTGGTAATGTGTTTAGTTAAAATTGTATGTTGAGGTTCCTACATTTTCTAAAACTTCAATGACCTGTAACTGTCCGCGGAATATACTTCAAGAGTACAAAAGACTGAATGTGTTCACACGAATATTGCTGTTTTTGTAAGCAAATGATGCTAGCGTTAGCATTTGGTGTCCAATCACTAGCTGTCTCCAGTTGTTGGTTTGAAGGTCAGACCAAGGTTATGCTAGCGTCTGGTGGGCCCAACTTATGAAATGGCGTTGCTGTGTCCCATGGATGTTGTGCGCGGGACAGTGTCCCGGTTCCGCCTTTGGAGATGGGTGATGTAAGATACTTTGTCGGATGATTATTATTTTTACAATATGTACATGGCTCCTTGAATCTAGAAACATTATTAGTAAAATCTGCTTTGCCCAGCCTACGTGGGATGGGTTAGGCAGTGTTACCGTTTCTGACGTGCACCGTGTTTGCCACGGGGCACCGAAGAGCCAAGATGTGCGTGTTCTTCCTGGGTGAAATTCCGCGGGAAGAGATTGCCAAGTTGGTATTATGGTGCTTTAATATGGTTGCGAGATGTGTTCACATATTTTGCCTGAATGATGCAAACAAGTTGGTTAGCTTTGGAGATAGTTTATTCAAAAGCAGGTGATGTTGCACTAGGTTTGTGACTATTGATACGTAAATATTCTGATCAAGGTAGACATGGTTTTTTGTGATTTTTGATACAATGTTTTTTTATGTGAGTAGGACAGTGCGACATATTTTACTATTTCACTTATTTTCACTGCAAATTATTTCTTTTCAGCCAATGGCAGTCAATACAATTTACAAAGTCATAGGCACACACCTTAATGGGATGGTCCCTGCTGTGGTTCGTTTGTTTCTTCCTCAGTGTGTCATGGGGATTGCAGGTTGTAATGCTTCAATAAAGAAGTGTGATACCTTAAAAAAGCAAATACCCTCTTGCAGTGTCCTAAAATTACTTCACCATTAACTGTGGATGAAGAATGAAGTTGCTTCGGAATAGTGAAAGATTGGAAGAAAATAAAGGATCGCCACTTAAGGATTAAAAAAGCGGAATGACTTTCGCTTCAGTCAGATGCATTTTATAGTATTTAGCAGTCGTGTGCATGATGTCTGCCCATACATCATGTGGCAAACTCATAAAAACCTAAGAGAAGGATGAAATAGCACAATTCCATTAAGTGTGAATTTCCAGGTCACATAGTCAATTATTGTACACTGCCCTCTTGACAGTGAAGGATTTCCATATTTGATCTTAGTAGTGGAGTACACAATTTTTAGCCTGAGTACAAGAAATAGCTATGCACTTGCCAACAATTCACATTGTTTTAGTGTGGCTGAAACCAATGTTCCTACCTGCTTCTTACCCTGGCAGGGATGGCAGGCACTGCAAGGAATCAAAACCTTGTATCTCTGAAAACTGCTGATCTAAGGCACAACACCACTAGTATGCACTTAACACTCAGCACAATCATCTGCACCCTGAAAACAGTCATACTAGAAACTGGATAAGACCAGAACATTTCCTGTTGAGGGCGATAATGGGCTCACTACTTATGACGTAAAGGGGTGGTCTGGAAATGTTTTCTCATGCACAATACCAAACATGTGTTTGCTGTGCTGTCTAGTGGTAGAAATGTGTGTCATAATGAAATCACAATTAATGCAGTGGTCTGTAATTACATACTTTTGTTGTGTTAATTTGACAGTGGAACACATATGTAACTGTGACCTTCAGTAACATTGATGAATGCCAAATGCAGTTATATTTCAAGGTACATGATTTATCTTTGCACACATTTCCAAAACATTATTTCACAGTCATTCATAAGTTCACAAATGGCATTGGTTTCTTGGTGCCATCACCTCAGAGAACTTGCTTGCTCCAGAGTCACTCAGGAAATTTAAGGTGACTTTTGCATTGAATTGGCTCATTGTGTCTTTAAAAAAGTTGTCTCTAACAAAATGACCTTTGATTGCACCTTCAAAACACCTTAATGGCCAAATGAGGCTTGACATATTTACTCTGGCAATACCAAGTACCCCAAGATTTGCCAGCTAGGGATTTCTGGTACTTCTTGGTGAGCACTCCAACACAAATATCTAATAATATATTGAATAAATATTGATTAATATAAATATATAATAAATATTGTTGAATAAATATTGATAAAGTTGATTCAATATTGAATACATATTGAATTAATTGTTCACTACATTGACACAAATATAGCATCTTCTAACATGATAAATATAGCATCTTCTCACATGATGTCATAGGCTGCCATTTGTGTGGAGGCATGTTTAGTGCAACACTGACAAACATCCAGATCTGAATGTTGCTTTTGTATGTTGTGGTTAGTATGGTTTGTATCATGTTTCAAAGTTGTATTGTGGTATGGATTTGAGTGGTAGAAATTGACCAAACAATAGTGTACTTCCTTTTCCCTTCTGGAGTGCAAAGTATTTAATTTAGTCTTGTCACAACCCAGTAGTCAAAATATATTGGTATGACACCAACAAACACCAGATTTTCCAACACTGCCTTCTGAGATATTGCAACAAATACTTGCTCTTCATGTCTGCTGACCACACCCAGTCTTTTTTGTTATGCCAGAGCTGCTCAATGTTTTGGATGTGGACAGTGCTGTCGGACAGATCCACTAAATTGTTACCTTGATTCACTTCAATTGAAATAACCTAGACTAAGATAGCAGCATAATATATATGATGTAGTATTATGTAATATAACAGTGTTGGAAAAACTGGAGTTTGTTGGTGTCATGCATACCAATACATTTTGTACTCCAGGATTGTGACTAGACTAAATGAGATATTTTGTACTCCAGAAGGGAAAACGAAGAACAACATTGCTTGGTTGAGTGCTACCACTAAAAGTCCATACCTGACAACAACTAGCAGTTTCCACCCCAGCGCCCCAACCAGCCAACGTCACTACACATCCTTGAAAGGCAGTACAAAGCATACGGACAATGAGCCGTCGGTGTTGCGCTAAAATTCATAAAGAACCTTACTAAAACCGGCTACACACAACGTTGGCGCCTCATATGTGAAAAAATGTTATATTAGTGTCAATAAAGTCAATAATGAATTCAATATTTATTCAACATTGGTTCAATATTTATCATTATTTTTTCTGATATATAACATACTTAGATTAATGAATATCTATTTCATATTACTCTTTGGAAACTTGCGCTGGAGCCTAGAGGTGTTCTATAGCCTTGCGCTGGAGTACTTGCCAAGGAGCACCAGAATTCTCTAGTTGGCAAATCTAGGGGTACTTGGTCTAATCTGGTTTAAAAGTTGAAGCCTGATTTCGCCAGTAAATGCTTTAAATGCGCAATCGAAGGTCGTTTTGTGAAAGGGACAACTTTTTTAGACACAATGAGCCCGTTCAATGCAAGAAAATCACTTCAAATTTTCTAAAAATCCGCCCCGGAGCAAGCAAGTTCTCTGAGGCGATTACACCAAGAAACCAATGTCATTTGTGCACTTTTGCATGACTGTCGCATATTTTTTTTGTAAATGTGTGTGAAGATAAACAAGCACCTTGAGATATAACCACATTTTGGGTTCATCGGTGTCAGTGAAGGGTCCGTAATACATGTTCCGAAATTTACTCCGACCCATTCCCTGTTCCCCGCCCCATGAACAGTTGTACTTCTCGGGCTGAGTTAGCGAATCCGACCAGCACTATCTAAGAAGAAAAATAAAACCGCCATGTGGCGGTTTTACGGGTAGCTCTAGATACTCCTAACTCGATCCTTGCTTCAACTAAACATTCCACACATGAACTAAGCAAGTGCATAAAGGAACTTTTAATATTCATAAGAATCGTTTTCAATTATTTTGTTTAGCTTTTCCATGCAAAATAACTGGTTCTTGGTGGTGAGAATAAAGCTATTTTAGACGGATTGTTTTAGTATAATTTTTATTCAACCATCATATATTCCAAAACAATAGTCCATCCATATCCAATAGTGTGCCAGGTGTGTTAAGCGCGGGTTCGTGGTGTCGGGTGTGCGTTTGTGACCTCCGTTGACATCGTTTAAGTATACTTTTGTTACCATTTTCTCTACCATTGCTCATGAAGTTGGCTTATAACTTCATCCTTCGCTAATAATTTAACCACAGCCAGTTTTTGGGTCTGAGGCAGAGCTGTGTATTATGCGTCAGTGGCGAATCGTACGCAGAAACTCGGAATGGCTCAAAGGTTGACCAGGCCATGAAATGCATTTTGGGGTGCTTGGGATTTTGGACAACAACGGAAGTTAGCAATAATTCAAATTAATCACGGGTGAACTCGGCTCATTAATTGTGGGACTAGTCCTTCGGAAGTGTGTGTTGGAAGATGATCCCAGTGTGTTGTGGTCCGCCCAAGATGAGTGAGTGCGATACATCCTGAGCTCGGCCAGGATAAATGTTATTGGTGCATTCACATCACATCATGCCTATTTATTATAAATATTTGTTTGTGAACTTTGAGAATACATCACCCACCTACACTCAGGCAATATCTATACACTTTGCAGATATCACATGTATATTTTAAAAAAAATTACTTTGGCTACTGAGGGCATTTCCCACTAGGTTGCATTCCTTGGCACAATTGCACCTATTCATAACTTAGCTTGCTGACATGTTGCTGACTTAGCAGTTAGCTATATGCACATATGTTTGTATGGTACACACAGCATGAAATGCTAACATTTATTTTTAATCCCATTAAAGCAATACTACCTGGTTATGGACAACTCATTTTTTTAGTGCAGCAAAGTTTTTTACATGGCTTAGTTTGCCAAGATGTTTATGGAAACAAAAATGCTAACATTGGTTTTTAGTCCCACTAAAACAAGGTTAATTCTCAGCAAGTGCATAGCTATTTTTTGGAATCCAGCTGAAAAAATTCGTACTCCAGCTGAAAATTTTGTACTCCACTACCAAGAAAAAAATATGGAAATCCTACACTGGTCGGCAGATTGGCTCAGCCCGAGAAGTACAACTGTTCATGGGGCGGGGAACAGGGAATGGGTCGGAGTAAATTTCGGAACATGTATTACGAACCCTTCACTGACACCGATGAACCCGAAATGTGGTTATATCTCAAGGCGCTTGTTTATCTTCGCACACATTTACAAAAAAAAATATGCGACAGTCATGCAAAAGTGCACAAATGACATTGGTTTCTTGGTGTAATCGCCTCGGAGAACTTGCTTGCTCCGGGGCGGATTTTAGAAAATTTGAAGTGATTTTCTTGCATTGAACGGGCTCATTGTGTCTAAAAAAGTTGTCCCTTTCACAAAACGACCTTCGATTGCGCATTTAAAGCATTTACTGGCAAAATCAGGCTTCAACTTTAAACTCCGATTACACCAAGTACCCCTAGATTTGCCAACTAGAGAATTCTGGTGCTCCTTGGCGAGTACTCCAGCGCAAGGCTATATAACACCTCTAGGCTCCAGCGCAAGTTTCCAAAGAGTAATATGAAATATATATTCATTAATCTAAGTATGTTATACATCAGAAAAAATAATGATAAATATTAAACCAATATTGAATAAATATTGAATTAATTATTGACTTTATTGACACTAATATAGCGTTTTTCACATATGAAGCGCCAACGTTGTGCGTAGCCGGTTTTAGTAAGGTTCTTTATGAATTTTAGCGCAACACTGACGGCTCATTGTCCGTATGCTTTGTACTGCCTTTCAAGGATGTGTAGTGACGTTGGCTGGTCGGGGCGCTGGGGTCGCGGAAACTGCTAGTTGTTGTCAGGTATGGACTTTTAGTGGTAGCACTCAACCAAGCAATGTTGTTCTTCGTTTTCCCTTCTGGAGTACAAAATGTCTCATTTAGTCTAGTCACAATCCTGGAGTACAAAATGTATTGGTATGCATGACACCAACAAACTCCAGTTTTTCCAACACTGCTGCCGACCGTACACCATAGTTCAGTGATTTGATAATTGATGTTGATTTCATTGATAGTGATGTTGTTTTCATTCATGAAAATAAAGCCAAACAAGGCAGCAGGACCTGATGAAATGTATGCTAGGGTATTGTGGGAAGCTGAAAAGGAAATGGCATTTCCACTTAGTATAATATTGTGTAGATGAGTTTCACGAAATGAAGTTCCAACAGATTGGAAAAGGGCAAATGTAGTTCCTATTTTCAAGAAAGGAGAAAGAGGGAAAGTTGAAAACTATAGGCCAGTAAGTCTCGCATCCCTAGTCTGCAAGGTACTCAAATCAAGGATAGAATAGTTAGTTATCTGGAAAGAAACAGATTGATTAAAGATACTCAACATGAGTTTAGAAAAGGATGGTCATGTCTCACAAATCTCTTGGACTTTTTGAACTTCGCCACAGAGCAATTTGATAAGGGAAATCAGGTAGATGTAGCACATCTTGACTTTAGTAAGGCCTTTGACAAGGTACCCCATAAATGGTTAATGATACAGCTTCAGGCCCATGGTATTGCAGGTAGCATCTTAAAATAGATAGAGTTGTGGCTTTCAGATAGACAGCAAAGAGTGATACTAAATGGTACAAAGTCATCATGGCAAAATGTTCTTAGTGGAGTCCCCCAGGGGTCAGTACTGGGGCCACTACTGTTCATTATATTTGTAAATAACATCGGAAGTGGCCCAAGCAGTAAAGTTTTGAAATTTACGGTTGATTTGAAGGACTTTAGGGCAATAACAGGTCAAAACGAGCATATCTCGCTGCAAAAAGACTTAGATGAACTTGTGAAGTGGTCCGAAGAATGGAAGATGAAATTTAACTGATAAGAATCATGCATGTAGGTAAGCAGCATATGAAGGCTCCATACTTTACTACTTTAGCAAAGAGTAATTGGGGGTATCAGAACAGACCAAGGAAGCCAGGAAGAAGGCACTGAGAATGCTTGGGACAATAAATAGGAACATATCATACAGAAGTGAGGAAGTCATCAGGAAGCTTTACTGTGCATATGTCAGGCCACATTTGGAATACTGCATCCAAGCTTGGTCTCCTAGCTATGAAAAAGATTGTTGGCTTTCAGAGAGAGTACAAAAGAGGGCTACACAAATGGTTAATGGTATAAGCAACCTGGCACATGAGGAAAGATTGAAGAAATAAGAAAAAAGAAGAAAGAAACTGACCCAGGGGTCAGTCTGTCTGTCTGTCTGTCTGTGTCTGTCTGTCTGTCTGTCTGTCTGTCTGTCTGTCTGTCTGTGTGTCTGTCTGTCTGTGTGTCTGTCTGTATGTGTGTCTGTCTGTCTGTGTGTATGTCTGTCTGTGTGTTTGTCTGTATGTGTGTATGTGTGTCTGTCTGTCTGTGTGTGTCTGTCTGTATGTGTGTGTCTGTCTGTCTGTGTATCTGTCTGTCTGTGTGTCTGTCTGTCTGTGTGTCTGTCTGTCTATGTGTCTGTGTGTCTGTCTGTCTGTGTGTCTGTCTGTCTGTGTGTCTGTCTGTCTGTATGTCTGTATGTTTGTGTGTCTGTCTGTCTGTGTGTCTGTCTGTATGTGTGTCTGTCTGTCTGTGTGTCTGTCTGTCTGTGTGTCTGTCTGTCTGTGTGTCTGTCTGTATGTGTGTCTGTCTGTCTGTCTGTGTGTCTGTCTGTCTGTGTGTTTGTATGTATGTGTGTCTGTGTCTGTATGTCTGTATGTGTGTCTGTCTGTCTGTGTGTCTGTCTGTCTGTGTGTGTGTCTGTCTGTCTGTCTGTCTGTCTGTCTGTCTGTCTGTGTGTGTGTCTGTCTGTCTGTGTGTCTGTCTGTCTGTCTGTCTGTATGTCTGTGTGTATGTCTGTCTGTGTGTTTGTCTGTATGTGTGTATGTGTCTGTCTGTCTGTGTGTCTGTCTGTATGTGTGTCTGTCTGTGTGTCTGTCTGTCTTTGTGTCTGTGTGTCTGTCTGTCTGTGTGTCTGTCTGCCTGTGTGTCTGTCTGTCTGTATGTGTGTCTGTCTGTCTGTGTGTCTGTCTGTCTGTCTGTCTGTCTGTCTGTCTGTCTGTCTGTCTGTCTGTTTGTCTGTCTGTCTGTTTGTCTGTCTGTGTGTCTGTGTGTCAGCCATGTGTGTGACTCGGCTGCTGCCGCCGCAGATGGCGGCCGGGCGCGACCAGCCGTCGCCGGCAGCCAGCGACCGCGACCGCGAGTTCGAGCCCACTGTCGACATGATGGTCAACGATTTCGACGACGAGGGCACGCTGGACGAGGCTGAGGCGACCGAAACGGCAGAGCAGCAGCGTGATGAGGCTGACCTGCTGCAGCGCGAGCAGGACATGCCCATTGAGAAGCTGCTGGCAATGTACGGCCGCGGTGCAGATGGCGACGACGGCGATGCACCTGAGGAGGCGCCAGGCGATGAAGAGGAAGTCGAGAAGGACGAGGAAGCAGAGGATGCGTCGCAATCCAGTTCGGCTTCCGAAGAAGCGGCTAGCAATCAAGTTAGTGGTCGTGCTATTGTAATTTATTGGAGTGCGTGGATGTTGTGGAGTGTGGTGGACGTAATGCGTTAATTTTTATGGACGGAATGTGTGACACGGAAAGACTGCCCCTGTTACACCTGGGCCGGTGTTGGGGAGTGATGACGAGCGAGGTGACGCCATTGTCATGTTGTCGGTACTGTGTGGACATCGCGCCATTGCGTCTCGACCTTGCAACCCTCAATTGACAGGTGCGACCTGACATTCCAGCTGTATCCAGCAACTTTGACCTGATACTGTGATGTCAGTTTGCAGAACGCCACTGGATCTTGTATATGACAGCAAGAAATGCATGGCTCTGAATTAGTGGTTTGGACGTGTATGGCACTGCATTGCTTTAGCTGGGTAAAGCCATGGCTTAAGTCAGCTTGATGAAGCTACTTTTAACCACCAAGCATGTACAACTGGCAGAGTTTATCTTCTGTCCAATTTTGTCTAGTTTTGGCCTCCGTCTAGGGGCGAGAATGTTGCAAGCAAGCTGCAAATCCTCTGGTTGAATCGTAAACGTCTTCGCAATATACCTTTCATCTCACATTGAATATACATTTCATTTGTAATTTACAGGTATTTCATGGACATTTTGTGTTTTTTGCTTCAAACACCTGTGGCTAATTCCTTAACAGGGACAAGAGTCTTTTTATCTTTTTATCTATCTTATCTTTTTACCCGCATAAATCGTGAAAAATTCATCAATTTTAATCAAATTAATCAATGTTTGAAATGTTCCGGGGAATTTCTAGTAGGAGTACATACATGTTCCTCAGTTCATGGTATTGGATATTTTATTGTTTCTCCTTGCTTGTATGCTAATTCTAATGATGCTAATTGTTAATGAGTCTTAGAATTGAGGAAATGAAAGAAGTCGGTTTCGCAGATTGGAGATCTAGCTGACTACCGAGCCAAACTTTTCACAAGCCCGCAAGTAGGAATATCTTCTGCAATGCACCGCCATCAGGAATTTGAGAACCGTGTCCTCGCCCATCGCCAGCGTCAAAGTCTGTTTAGATTTCCTGACCGGCGTGCCTAACACGATTGTGCCGCTCCGACAGGAGCTGACGCCGGAGAAGGACGAATCGAGCAGCACCGAGCCGGCCGATGGCGCGCCACCCAGCAAGAAGCGGCGCCGCTCGGCGTTATCGGCGCTCTACCCGGACCTGGAGCCGGCCGGCGGCAAGCGCGCGCTGCGCTCGGAGGCGGCTGCTGAAGATGGTGTGGCCGGCGGCGAGGAGGGCGACGAGTCCGAGTGCTCTGACAGCTCGGCCGAAGACGCCAACTGGCGCAAGACCATCATGATCGGCTCAGTGTATCAGGCTGCCATCCCGGACGGCTTGCAGCGGTACGGCGACACGCGGCCCTACGAGAACGACGACAAGCTGCTGTGGGATCCGGCGCCGCTCAGCGGCGCCGAGGTGGAGCTTTACCTGCGCCGGCTGCAGCAGTGGCGGCTGCAACAGGCGGGCGGTGTCGCTGCCGTGCCCAGTGGCAGTCACGTGCGCGACCACGAGCAGGTAACGCCGGTGACCGGACACATTCAACGAGTGGAAACAGGTGGCGGGTAATGGGACTTGCAGGTGTGTAACAACAGGTGGTGGGATCTGCCAGCAGAGCAAGAGCCGACAGCACGAAACCTAAGGTTATGGTGATGGTCAACACTGTGACGACCAGCACGTGTCGCAACTCGGCAGTAAACATTTTTGCTCGGTTTGGCAAGTCCGCATTGCTAGTAAAGCTTCTTTGCTGAGCTTGCACCCCTTTTGCCAGTGATATCAACCAATTTTTGTTGTTGATATGACAAAGCACAGCTTAAAGCTTAACTAACACGAGCAAATACCCATGATGTGAGCATCGCTCTTCAACGCATAGTGCCACGCGTCTGTGCGGGTTACGAACGTATTTACCAATAGTTTGTGGACTTCCTATCAGCCTCCCAAATTGATAGTTGTATGAAAAAATGTACAAAAACTAAATCAATATGTGCTGTTCTTCCTGCTTAACTAGGTGTTGTGGGAATGTCTGAATTAGCATGGAACATTAGAAATTATCGATTCATGTCTGTCACCTATATCAATGTGCAATGCTCATGCTTATTAGTTGATGCATTATGGTGGGTCAAATAAACGGAATTAATCATGACCATTGATCTCAACGTTTTTTGTTGTAAAGGCTAGCAATTTTATAAATGGCTGAAAACATAATTAAATTCTCACTACACACATCTTATTTTTCAAGCTTTCTGCGCCACACTACTCTCAATATGCAAATATAATTAACACCATATTGTGTCAAGGCAGCCTATATCGAGGCTCCTACTGTCTCTAGCATGATTTGAGATCCCTGATAGGTCCGAATCCCCTTATGTGTTACCTTGCTAATGCTAGTTTGTCATTTTCCCTATTCAGTCTGCGAATATATGTGGAAAATAAGGCCCTGAATCTACCTAGCTGTGTGAAATCTCGATCCATGGTTCCTAGCATTACATCTGCATCAGAATGCATGGCTGTTTATTCAACATAATCAGAGATAGGCTGGGGGAAGTCCATACTGTTTATTGGGTTAAGCTCATTGTTGGAGCCCGGATGAGTCTATTGGCGATGCTGACACGGTTCGTCTGATTCCGCATATTGATAACTGCACCGAAAATGATACACAAATTTCGAACTTCAGTAAGCTTTTGCATTCCGCAATTATTGTTCCGTAAGATGTGTATGCCTTTCCACACATTATGCCATATTGTGCAAGAACTTCCCCGGTTCATCGCGCAACGTGTTCCGGCTTGTTGGTCAGGATCAGTGTACTGAGTTGAGTTATGAATGCTGTCAGTAGGTGTCAGATGACATGTGTGCGTTGTTTGTCGACAGGCGCTGTTCCTGCTGCAGCAGTGCGGTCACAGTGTAGACGAGGCCACTCGCCGCACCCAGCGCAGCACTCATCAGCCCATCGACGCACTGACCCTCTGGTCTGAGGAGGAGTGCGCCAACTTCGAGAACGGACTCAGGTTCTACGGCAAGGATTTCTACACGATACAACAGCAGAAGGTTGGTTTGATAGTGTGGTGGCCGGTCCCAGGTCGGCAGCGGAGCCCCAGTGTTGGCTGTTGGCTGAGTTGTGTGATGGCCGGTCCTAGGTCGGCAGCGGAGCCCCAGTGTTGGCTGTTGGCTGAGTTGTGTGGTGGCCGGTCCCAGGTCGGCAGCGGAGCTTCAGTGTTAGTTGTTGGCTGAGTTGTGTGGTGGCCGGTCCCAGGTCGGCAGCCGAGCCCCAGTGTTAGTTGTTGGCTGAGTTGTGTGATGGCCGGTCCCAGGTCGGCAGCGCGAGCCCCAGTGTTGGCTGTTGGCCGAGTTGTGTGGTAGCCGGTCCTAGGTCGGCAGCGGAGCCTCAGTGTTAGTTGTTGGCTGAGTTGTGTGGTGGCCGGTCCCAGGTCGGCAGCCGAGCCTCAGTGTTAGTTGTTGGCTGAGTTGTGTGGTGGCCGGTCCCAGGTCGGCAGCGGAGCCTCAGTGTTAGTTGTTGGCTGAGTTGTGTGGTGGCCGGTCCCAGGTCGGCAGCCGAGCCTCAGTGTTAGTTGTTGGCTGAGTTGTGTGGTGGCCGGTCCCAGGTCGGCAGCGGAGCCTCAGTGTTGGCTGTTGGCCGAGTTGTGTGGTAGCCGGTCCTAGGTCGGCAGCGGAGCCTCAGTGTTAGTTGTTGGCTGAGTTGTGTGATGGCCGGTCCCAGGTCGGCAGCGGAGCCCCAGTGTTGGCTGTTGGCTGAGTTGTGTGATGGCCGGTCACAGGTCGGCAGCGGAGCTCCAGTATTGGCTGTTGGCTGAGTTGTGTGGCAGCCAGTGTCCAGCTTCTCATAAATGGCTCATGTCTGGATAGTTGTCCCAATTTAAGACCTGCTAGGTGGAGGGACAACCATGGCTAAGATAACACTCGCAGGGCGCGCAGTAACTTCCTGCCTTAGCTATCCAGTTAGTTGGGCGCTTTATGGGATCTTGGCCGGGACGACATTATTGGCCTGTGTGGTCTGGGCGGTCTGCCTCTGCTTGAGAGAGGTTCGTGCTATGTTCGTCACGTGTAACTGTATGCCGTCAGGTTCGAACTCGTTCTGTCGGTGAATTAGTCCAGTTCTACTACCTGTGGAAGAAGACTGAACGGCATGATGTGTTTGCTAACAAAACCAAAATGGAGAAGCGGAAATACGCGCTGAACCCCGGTGTCACGTGAGTAACTATTATTATAGACTTCCTCAGGTCCATGCCTGTATCACAATCGTGCTTTCTTTTCTTGAGATTGGCTTTGGCACTGGTGTTTATGTTTATTCCTCGGAAATGTGGAGTGTATATCATTGGACCCGGAATCTAGTGGGTTTGTCCGAAAGGTACTTCACATACTCTCTTGCAAAGTCACTGATTCATTCAATATTTTCTTGAGTGTTCTTCCACCTTTTGTTTGGCTGAGGAAGTAGTGACAGCCTGGTATCCTAGCAAGGCACGGGCCGATTACAATGAGTCGGCTGTATGGCCAACACAGTCGATGCGCCCCGAAGCTTCCTGATTGCAACGCGTCAAACGTCAAAGCGTAACCCTTGTGTAAAATGGCAGACCTGGCAACAATGATATACCTGGACGTACTCTAGCTCATTTGATCGAGGTTTGGCTACGGGCCAACAGATGCACGGGAATTTCCCGGACACTCGTTTAAATGTAGTAGCACTATTGTTTACCAGGTTCAGCCATGGTGTGATGTAATGAAACAACCTGCGCCGCGCGTGTGTGTGTGTGTGGGGGGGGTGATAGCCCCCAGGTCTTCTGTTGATAGTGGAAGAACGGCGCGCAGCAACGCGCCGAAATTTGGCATGTCTTCCCACATCAATTTGACATGTGTCAAAATTTTGAGGTCAAATCATCTAGGGTCAGTGAGTTATTCAAGATTCAAGTGAGGTCACTTCCAGAAAAGTTCAAGCAGTCGTCACGCTTTCACGGATGAAGACATTTTAATGAAGCTTTCATCGTTTGCTTATCATTGGACAAAACAACGCACCAGGGGATTTCCCCCGTTTTTCCTCGTTACTAATTAGTTTTGCATATTTGCCCATTAGAGTTATATAGGGGACGAGTAGCCTAGGGGTAAGTTGCTCGTCTCACAATCGAAAGGTTGTGGGTTCGAGTCACACCTGTCGCTACTCTTCGCCCGCGAGCAATCGGCGTGAGAGATTGGCGACGCTACATGACTCAAGGGTCGACGTGTGGTAAAACCAACAAACACCAACAATCACCAGCTTCGAATCCAGAGTCGTGGTGCTTTTGAGCCCACCACCTTTCAGGATGAGAGGTTATCCTCATTGTTTCCCCTTTGGGTACGACACTGGAAACTACGTTTCAGAGAGACGCATTGGTTATCCAGATGGGCGCCTTCGTGGTTTAAATGGATGGTCTCTAAGTCAAGAGGATCGCCTGTCTAGTTCACAAAGGCGTGTTTTCTTTGTTATCGAGACGAACGTCTTCTTCCCTTATACACACGCGCACCTTTGTCGCCATCGTTATTTAAATGGTACCTGCGTAATCCAGATGGATATCTTCGCTGTCCAGAGCGCCGCTTAGATAGTTCATAGGGTTTATTTTGTTTGTTTATTGGTTGGTTCACGACACACTTTATGCACATTCACGGCTAATGGCGCCGCCCACACTGTTTCGCCGGTGGGCCGCGGGATTGGGAAATGTCCTGAGTGGCGCTAGAGTCGAACCCGGGACCTCTGGTACCCATAGCCCGACACCTTAACCACTCGGCCATCCCCGCCCATAGGGTTTATTTTCTAATACAAATTGACGTCCTCGTTATCCAGTGCGGCGTCTTCCTAGTTGAGAGGGGTGCCTTCGTTGTCCAGATGGGCGTCTTCCTAGCTTAGAGGGACGCTTGTCTAGTTCAGAGGGGGTACCGTCTTTGTCCATAGAGGCGTCTTCGTCGTCTGCAGGAACGCCTTTGTTGCCTATCTGAGCCCAGAGGAACTCTTTCGTCGTCCGGAGGGGTGCCTGTCTAGTCCAGAGAGACGTTTTTCTTTGTTATCGAGACGGGCGTCTTCGTTATCCAGACTCGAGCTTTTGCCATCGAAAGGAGCATCTGTCTAGTCCAGACGGTTTCCTCCGTTCTCCAGATGGGCACTTTCGTTGTCCAGAGCGTCGCTTAGATGGTTCAGAGTGCTTATTTTCTTATCAAAATGGACGCCTTCGTTATCCAGTGCGGCGTCTTCCTAGTTAACAAGGTGCCGTCGTTGTCCAGAGGAGTACCTTCCTAGCTTAGCGGGTTGTCTTCATGGTTTACAGGGTCGTCTACCTACTCTAAGAGGGGTGCCTGCCTACACCAGGTTGCGCTCATCTAGCTCAGAAAGCTTTAATTCTGTAACATTAATTCAAGACTGCTGTGCTGCTTTTGTCACCTAGAGGGGCTCCTGTGTTGTCAAGAGTGGCGCCTCCTTTGTCCAGAGGGCGCTTATCTGGCCTAGAGGGGCATATTCACTGTTCAGAGGGCGTATGTCTAGTCCAGAGGGTTTTCTTGTCCTATCCATAGGGAGGTCTTCGTTTTCCAGAGAGATGTCCTAGCTTGGTGGAATGGCTACTTAGACTAGAGCAGTGTCCTAAAATTACTTCACCATTAACTGTGTGGATTAAGAAAGAAGTTGCCTGGGAATAGTGAAAGATTGGAAGAAAATAAAGGATCTCCACTTAAGGATTAAAAAAGCAGAATGCTGTTGTAATACACATATTTCACTTCAGTGACTGAAGTGGATGAGTGAATGCATGAGACTGAAGTTCAGTCTCATGCATTTTACATTATTTAGCTGTCGTGTATAATGACTGCCCACATATCATGTGGCAAATTGGTAAAACCTAAGACAAGGATGAAATAGCACAATTCCATTAGCTGTGAATTTCCAGACCACATAGTCAATTATTTTACACTGGACTAGAGGGGCGCCTATCTACCCAGAGGACGCCTTCGTTATCTGGATGGACACCTGTCTAGTCAAGAGGGCGCTTTCGTTGTTCAGAGGGCGCCTTCCTAGTTTACAGGGGCGTTTGTTTAATCCAAAGGGCGCCCTCGTCCGTTGTCGTACTAGCCCAAATGACTGCCTTCATTGTAGGGAGGGTCGTTTGTTGAGTCCAGAGGGCTTCTTGTTAGTGGGTGTGTATCTGCGTGCGTTTGGTAGTGGAATTGGCACCAGGATTTGGGTGGCATCCGGGGTGGGGCATATGCAACTTGGGTCCTCGATCGGGCGGGCACATGTCCCTAGTTGTCCCCCTCTCTCTGAACCCACCACTAGGTTTCATACCGTGCTGAAGAAGACCTTCCGATCATATATGTGATAGCTAGGAGTATAATCTCGTCTGCCTAAATAATGTAGTCGTTTCGCAGACTACGTTACATCAATATCAAATATGATCAGACCATGCAAGGTGAGCTTAACGTTGCCACGCAAATCAAAACATTTACCAATCTGAGGATTTTCTTATTATGCCTCACTCGTTGCTTTCCAACAAGTCATCTTACTGGTAGTTATGTAGCACTAGTACCTATGACGTGTGGTACATAACTTACCGTTGCCGACGCTGTGAGATTAATCGTTATAGTTGCCGACTGTGCGATATTTATCGCTATCGTTGCCGACGGTGTGACATTTATCGGCATCGTAGCCAACGGTTCCTGACATGTATCGTTATTGCTGGAGTTATTCTCGTTATCGATCACTATCGCTTACCGATGTTGCGTGGTGTGTATCGTGATCGTCTGGGTCGCAAGCGTGACGTGTCCTGTAACGCCGTGCCGTCGCTGCAGTGACTACATGGACCGGTTCCTGGAGGAGCAGGACCGCGAGCCGGGCTCGGCTGGCGGCCGGGGCGACGGCGACTCTGCGCCCAGTCTGCAGCTGCTCATGGCCGCCGACAGCGCACCCGCTCAAACGGTGGTCGGGCGACGCGGCCTTCCGGCGCCGTACGCCGGCCAGCTGCAGCTCTCCATGATGGTGGGCAGCGGGTCGAAACGTGGTGCGGCAGTGATATGAGTTTGGCGAGGCCGAGCCGTGGCTGGGGGCTCAGTGTACAAGTGGCGACGGCCGACAGTGGGTCTCAGCGCGGCCGACACCGGTGACGGGGCGCCAGCTGCACCTGACGCGTGACGTACTCGGGCGGCGCCTCGTGGCGTTCTGGCATTATGGGTGCATTGGTTTATTGCTGGTAGCCGGCGTTGGCAGCGGCGGAGTATTTAGGCCAGGCTTCCTACAGGAATCGAAGAGCATGTTAACTGGAGAAGCGACGGGCAGACCGCTGGTCTCGGTGGGCCTCGACTCATCCCCGTCCCACTCGTCTGCTCGTTCAGATTCTGTTGTGAAGTACCTGGCGTGGACACCATTGGATCGTATGCGGGGGATGCCCCAGGGCCGGAATAATCATATGTTGCCCAGCTACTAGACCAGACGTTTGATGATGGTATCAGAGGGTCGACCTCATACTGTCCCGGTGTGGTCGATGTTGGATAAGCGTTTCAGATTGTTTGTGGTGGGATGTTTTGGACTCTGGAGAGTGACCTGAACCACTGTGAGGTGCTTGCACCACCTCACTGTGCTGTGTGTGGACGGATCAAGATGACTATTTTGAATATGTCCTCGCCACTTTCTTACGCGTTTTGTTGATAGCCGTGTTTCTTGTGCGATTTGTATGCAATTAGAGGTAGCCTTGTGAATAGTTAGCATGCCGTCCTAGCTATAGCTAGCTTGTGCTGGTTGCAATAAGTCATGGACTCCAAATTTCAAAGTTGTAGCTTTTAATGATGCTGGGTTATGTGTGATTACCATAAAGCGACTCATTCGAGCTAGCTAGCCTGGGTACAAAACACGTGGTATTCCAAAACTGCCATGTTGAAAAGCCTTTGCAGTCAGGTAGCACAAATGTATTTCGTGAATTTTTTTTCGTGAGCCTTTTGGACTACCCCGTGGCACTTTCACTGATATGCTCGAGCCGACGAACAGAAGTCAATCAAGTGAACGCTTCATGGCACGGAAGTTCTCGCACATTTCAACCCAACAATCAAAACGGCGCGACTCTGTCGGGACGTTAGCTACGCATAAGCTGGGATATTATGCCTGCTGTAAGGGAATCAACCGTGCGTCGCAACCTTGAGCGGCTGTTGTGATGTAACCATCTCGTGCTGAACGACGGGTACGGTTTTGTTCAAGAAAAATCAGGCATTGGACGGCATCTCTGGGTCTAAGTAGTGGCTGTTGTAACTAAGTTATTTAGATTAGGTACGCGTATGTCGTTAGATATAGTGAACATGGTACACTTCGTTAAGTAGAACATAGAAGTCTGATGCATTCGTGACAAGTATCAGCATATGAGTGGTTCCATTAGATGCATCACTTCACACAGGTCACCGTGTAGATCAGCCAACTAGTGGTGACATTGGCTTCTTCAACTTGAAGCTGTTTATTTAACTATGCAAATGTTTCACTAGTGTGTCAGCTGGCTCGAAAAAGGTGTACATTTCATAAGATGAACTGACGGGCTAATGAAATGAGCTACATCAGCTGATTTAATTTAGAAATTGTATAACGTAAGCTGGAGTTGGGATTGCATTTATTAAGTGCGAGACTGCCCGTTACTGGGTGGACCGTTTCTGGGTCATGTCCACTGGCTGGCAGCCCCGAAGTGCGCTCTCCTGTCTCGGCTGGTGCACACCGCGGCTGGTTTTATCAGTGACCGTTTCGTTTAGTATTTTGCCTTCGAAATTTGTGCGCCAAGAGATGAAAAGAATCTTCGTCGGTCTCTGTGGATTGACGAAGCTTCCTTGACCTTGTTTCAGCTTTTTAAGTTGGGGTCCGAGTAGTCTAGGGGGGTATGTTGCTCGTCTCACAGTCGAAAGGTTGTGAGTTCGAGTCACCAGTCGCTACTCTTCGCCCGCGACCGATCGGCGTGAGAGATTGGAGACGCTACATGACTCAACGGTCGCTGCGACGTAAAACTAATAACCAACCGACCTTGTTTTCGATCTTGCGCTCGGTACCTCCATTGGTCATATTTCGTGTTCACCTCGTCTTAATTTTCTCTATGATTCTAATGATCCAACCACTAACCATTCAATTGGTACGTGCATAGAAGAGGAAAAAGAGGAATGGATCCTCCGCGGTTTTCTCTCGTGACCATGTTCAGAACTGCAAGAGCGATCTTGAATTGTTGCGGTATTTTTGTACTAGTATAAATACGATGCTTTTGCAGAAATGTGTGTTTTCGGGCGTTGACAACTGTTTCAACTGTATTACAATAACAGTGGATGGTATGTGCAAAACATTTGGGCACGACGAATCGTGCCTTTCCAGTGAATCCACTTGCATTCCGCATTTGCACGACAAAGCATCACAATTTTGCTTACCACTGTTATGAGCAAAAGCTCGTTTTTGGTTTTGCCCGTTTTGTTCAACTTCGCCTAATGCGAGATGCACACGTATCCTTCACAATGTTGTGAGTTCAACATGGTAAAAGTGCATTAGTGCACTCTAGGCCCTCATGCTTGGAGAACGGATGTAAGCCTAGTTAGCAGAACATTAGTTAATCTACACTGACCTTATTTGACATGATCTGACCTGACCTGATATAAGCCAGCCTAACCTAATCTAGCCAAACCCAACATAGAATAACCTATCGTATCATAACACAACCCGCTTAACTCCACCTAAATAAATATATATATATATATATATCGATAATTGACTTTATCTTGCCTAGCCTAACCTAACGTTACCGGACCCAATCCAACCTAACCTCACCCGGCCCGACTTGACCTGTCCTAATTCGACCTGACTTGCCCTGTCCTTTACTAACTTGATTTTCGTACTCTCAATAGCAACTGTATTTTGCTGTATTCAGCGTAAGCTAGGTTCATATATCGAAAGCATACTACGGTAGTTTGGCTTTGCGTTGCAGCACATGCGCCAGTATAATTTTCAACCGGCGAAGTTCGCCGAAGCAAACCCAGCGCTCGATCGATGGGTGTGGAGCTGGTTGAGGAGGCCGAAAATGATGTTTGGTAATGTGTTGGGAAAACTTGCCGTGCACTAAGCAACAACATTGGATGGAAAAATATAAAAGTATCATGGGCATGGCAAGCGTTTAGGGACATGTAGCAGGAATATGGGACAGCCATTTTCGACGGTAAAGATTATAACGGGGTCGTGGGCGTCCCAACCGTCTGGTGCCCGTTACTTTTCATCCAAGAATATGCCTGGCCGACGATAATAGGGTGAGAAGCGGAGCCGATTTTACTGGTCGCGACATCTGCCAAGCATTCAAATCATTCCAAGCAGTACATTTATAATTAGACCTTGAAAATGAATTGGCTGGAATCCGGGGGATTTTATGGGGCATTGCTTGTCTGTCTTGCCTACCCGGGGTTCTCACACTCCTGGTCTGCCCCCGACTCCCCCCTCATTTCTAAACCATTAATGCACCCATATTGCCCAGCATTGTCCACTTGACAAATCCCCTTTTGGTTCTGCTTTCCCGCCAGTTGTGGGGCTCATGGAGTAAGTCATGGGCAAGTAACTAATTGACTTACCTGGCATGCCAGCGCGGACTCAGCTCTCGTGGCATGCATGGTTCCCCATGGACTCTATATGATACTTTTTTTAATTTGAAGGTAGACAAGTTTCCCTTGAAAGTCTCATGGTGTCGTCGGAAGTTTAAAAAAATATATAATATGAATTTGGTAGCAGAAGATGCCTGTCAAATCGCACGCTATTGTTGCCTTTATTTAGCTTCCACGGGAACCATTCGCCGCTCTATATAACTGTACGCACAACTCGACTTTTCAAAATGTCCTGTCGGCGGCGCCTAATATGGGCAAAACGAGTGGTAGGCGCTGCGCAGTGTATTGTTGATGTAAGCGGTGATGCTGGGGCATTCTAGGTGGTGAAAATGACTATCATTTTAAAATGGTATATTCGTATATGAAGCAAAAACTTCGCTTCCTCCACATATATGCATATATCACACAAAAGCCACACACATTCCCATTAAGCCGGTACTTCGACCTGCCGCGTCCCTGCCGTTCATACCCTCGCGGAGCAGATACAGCGGACGCAGGTTACATTGTCCGCTCATGGCAAGGTGGCGTCCGGTCTTACGAGGACAAGTGGTCCTCCGGTCAGACTCGAATGGAACCCTTTATAGCTTTTAAGGTAAAGGCGCCACTCGAGATGAAAATATGCCTCTTAAAATCATTGGTGCACCACTTCCTTAAATTTCAGCCGAAGTCTCCCTTCCAAGACCTTTGAGAGTGCCCCCCTCGAAATTTACAGATGGAGGTGCACCTGAGGGCTTATCCAGTGGCTCCAAAATGCCCTTCCATGAAAAGTCCTGGATCAGTCCTGCCCCCTCTTGGCAGGGGCCTAGCGTTAATAGAAAGAACTGCAGTTGAAGAGGAAGTCCTGAGCGCACGGATATTGATTAAAAAAGAAAATTGGGGCAAGGGTAAAATGCATGAAGGCAATGAGCACTGAGCAGGCCAAAATGGATTCGGGAACACACTCCATTGTCTCCCGTGTTAAATATTTGGGAGGCCAGAACCATTATTGATGGGGCACTTGTCTCTTCGAAATTATATACAACACTGCTGCATAATTGTCAACCTGTGCTCGGAGGTTCAAGTGCGGCCCTTTCTAATTTTTCAGCTAAAGGCACTCTTCCAGATGAAAATCTGCCTCGCTAGAATCATTGCGACCCCTCGGATTTTCAGTCGAAGTCTCCCTTCCGAGAACCTCGAATGTGCCCCCCCCCCCTCGATATTTCCAGCTGAATGCACACGGGGGCTCGTCCAGTGGCTCCAGACATACTTCCTTCCTCTTCTTGTTCTTCTTTCAGTCCTCCTGGCTACGCCCTTGGAAGAGGTCCCGTCTGATAGAAAGAGCAACAATTAAAGTGGAAGTCCTGAGCGCACGGATGTTGATATCTGAAAATTGCTCGGGCCAGCGGGTGGGGAGGGAGGGAAATATATGAATACATTCAAAATTAATTAAGCACAATGGGCACGCCCAAATTGATTATGGGAACAAACTCCATAGGGTTCCATAGCTTAACATTCAAGCTATAACATATGTTATGGCTTGAAAGTATTAGCAGAGTGAGTATTGGCCAACATTGATGTCGCACTTGTCCCCTCTGAAGTATATAAAGGAACACCCCTGCCTGGCCGTCAACACATGCCCTGCAGAATGGTCGTGCAGGTTCAGGGACGGTCGACGGATTCAGGGACATGTCCCCATGGAATTTGGAGCTTGCGCCCCTCCGGGAAGGCTCGAGTGCTCCCCTTTATATTTTTCAGCCAGAAGCACCCCTTCAGTGTGCTCAAATGTGCACCCCCTCCATTGCTAAACAGATTTTAGGCTGAAGGCCCCTTCAGGAATTTTCGCAGGGTGCACCTGATAAATGGTGCCCCCAGACAAAATGCTGGTTAACAGCAACTAAGTTTTCTATGTAGCATGGTGTTTTTCCCCTTTAGCTTTCTTATCAGCATAAAAACAGCATAGGTTATTGGGGGCCCAAATCAACATTCAGGGGCCAAGATCAACATTGGTGGGGCCATGGTCCTCACAAAAGGATACAAATCGACACCCCTGATCAGGGGTCTTAACTTCATGGGGTACACATATCGAATTCCGGAGTCGTACTAGAAACTGGATAAAACCCGCGCATTTCCCATTGATGGCGCTAGTGCGCTCACCACTTATGACGTAAAAGGGTGGTTTCGAAACGTTTTCGCACGCATAATACCAAGCATGCGTTTGCTGTGCTGTCTAGTGGTGGGAATGTGTGTCATAATAAATCACAACTCGCGCAGCGGTCTGTAATTACATACTTTTGTTGTTTAATTTGACAGTGGAACACATGTAATTGTAGACTAGTAATATCGCAATACACATCTTTCTGCAGGATACCGCCAAACTCAGCATATCACATGAAACTGTATTCTCTATACCTCCAATCTGGATAAAGTTTTCGTTCGAGAAAACTATTTGCGAATAATACCGGCATCTATTTGAATCATGACCACTCTTCCATATATGAAATTGAGAAGTTGCACTATATATTTAGAATTATGTTTTGTCAATATTCCAATAATAACCAACAAATACTGATCATTCTAATCCTTCAAAAACAGCGTCGAACGCTGTCAGCGTAGACCTGGCGCCATCTATGGTTACTCTAATATACTTTATATTCAAAATCACATGAAACAATATAGGACACGGATACGGACACGATAGACATAATTTATGCTAGCTGCCCTGAAGAGTCTAGATTTCGGTGCGGGGGTGCGGGCGTATTTTCTAGGGGAACATTTTTCACCAGGAGAGGTACCTTGAGCCCCAAGAATCGTTCAGTGGGACTGGGGGTGCACTCAGCCTTCACAGGAGATGGAGGAGGGCGGTCGTCCCTAGGGCCCTCTGTATCGTTCTCTGGTAGCTTGATGCAGTTTGATGAAGACATGTCTTGTTAGAATAATGGATAAACACAAATTTAAAAATGATTACTTCAAAACCAGAACGGGAACGGGAAAGTTGCGCAGAACTAGGCAATGGAAGAAGATAACCCTCATAACTGTGCAATTGAATTTAACTTGCACAAAAGTCCCATGTTAAAAGCTGAAATTATTGGAGGACAAAACAAATATAGGAGAGGAAAGCATCCTCCCAATAACGTACCAAGATACACTCAAAGGTACATGCAGCGCTACCTCCTAGGATCTCGCAAAAGCTGGTGGTGCAAGCTCCATTGGCGTTGTCTTACGTGCATTTGAAAGGAAACCCGTATCAATTGAATTTACGACCGCCGCAATGTTGAAGACTCCCGAGTGTTTAGGGTGAAAAATTAAAAGCGTGTTCCAACTCACCTCACCACCCCAATAGACGTTTCCTCGGTAGCATAGGCAAAATCTTTCAATGCTAGATTGAACCAATTTTGATCAGATGAATGTGATATGCCTCCATCGGTCATTCTCAAAAATGCCTTGCTTACCTCTGAACGACGAGAACGGGGAAATTCAATGTTCTTTTAAAGAGGGATCGCTGCTCGGTCTCAGTCGAAATGCGATCAGTGTAGCAAACGCAGAAAACAAATGTATTCCTCTTCACCAAAATATATTCCACAAGATACAATCATTTACAGAAACAAAGGTAAAAAGAAGCAAACAGAACACATCAGGGCACTCTCATATTTCACTGGCGGATCCGGAGGCGGGCGTGCACTGGATGATCCCGTGCCGGGTCCTGATCAGCGAACGACAAATTTTATATAACCGAGAAAAGTGGCGCATCACGGAAGTACATTTCGTACTGGAAACACAATCGGCCAAAGCCGCACCCTCCCGCCACCCCGCCATCGAAATGTTCAGCAAAATGTGTCCCCCAGGACAGAAATGCTTTAAGATGTCCTGTACATATCCTCCACTCCACACCCCAAAAACAAATTCCACATTCCTGTTCTGGATTAACAACTCCACGACAGACAATAATAGTATAAGCTTAGAATAAAAAAAAAAATAAAATAAAGTAATCAAATGTCCGGTGAGAGGCGTCTTTACCCAGCTTCGATGCTATCCATGAAAGACATCTATAGGCGCAAAACTATTAAAAAAGTATGCAACACACGGCCATCGTTGATCCTGCAGCTGGAACGACGAACTTCCAACATATCTTAGGCCTGTGTTTTCAGGTAGTCGCAGCACATTAAGAACATCAAATGTCATAATAGCGCCTCCCAATAACATGCCAGTATACGTTTGTCATGAAGTATGGCCTGTTCACAGGCTATAATCTATCTATTGAGCCTCTCTTCAGTGGTGCACAAAATGACACCGCTGTCCCACCACCACTTGCATGTCCCACTCTGGTCAGGTGTTTGTCTCAGGCAGCAGCTTATCTCCGGCTACCCAGTTGGCACCACTCTGCACGCCCACATATGCTGATGCTGCAAATGCTGATGCTGCAAAATGCTGATGCGGTAGGATGCTAACACAAAATATGATTAGGCCTTGATTTTTACTAAACACGCCCTCTTTTATTCATCAAATGGATACATTGATATCTTGGGCTGGCAGACCAGACACTTTGAATTGTGTTGACAGGTATGCACTTCGCGCATTACAATCCCAACTCCGGACTTACCACTTGGACCGAGACCATGGCAAGGCTGGCCATATATGCCTGCTGGTGGCGCATTTCATGCATCTCGCCATCAAAGGCCGTGAGCACACACCTCCAGCTGGCGCCATCTGACGCATGGCACACCATCACATAATCAAACCACTTAGGAAGGTTTTTGCCATATAAATATGTGGGTGGTTATGGTAGCAGGATAAAATATCTGATTATACAATCACCCATCGTCATTATACAATCGTCCATCATCATACTGAAACACCAATTTCAAATTTCAAATGCTGGAGGCAAACCAAGGAATGCCACTACATAAAGACATAAAGACATAAAAGATCAGTGCAACTCTGAGCCACAAGGGCCCTTCTTGGTTGCACTCTGTACACTGAACCAGTTGCCCACCAAATCTGCCAATCAGCCCTCCCTGTAATACTGAAAAGCAAGCCCTCTATTCTTATAATGATTGTCTATGCTGTTTTTAAAGATGTTCAATGTGCTGCTACTGACGATGTTTTCTGGCAGCTGGTTCCAGTGTTCCACTACCCTGTTGGTGAAGAAAGTTTGCCTTAACCTTGTTCTGCTGTGGTTAATTTTAATTTTTGAATTTATGACCTCTAATTGCATCATTTCTGTTAAATTCAAACATTTCCCCAAGGTATCCCCTCTCCAGACCATTGACAAATTTAAAGACCTCGATGAGATCTCCTCTCAGCCTTCTATATCTAAGTGAAAACATATTCAATTTCTTCAATCTTTCCTCATATGCCAGGTTGCTTATGCCATTAACCATTTTTGTAGCCCTCTTTTGTACTCTCTCTAAAAGCCAACAATCTTTTTCATAGCTAGGAGACCAAGCTTGGATGCAGTATTCAAATGTGGCCTGACGTATGCACAGTAAAGCTTCCTGATCACTTCCTCACTTCTGTATGATACATTCCTATTTATTGCCCCGAGCATTCTCAGTGCCTTCTTCCTGGCTTCCTTGGTCTGTTCTGATGCCCCCCAATTTTGTGTTTAGAATAACACCTAAATCCTTCTCCTGTTGAGTCACTGATAGCACTTGGCCACCCATCAAGTATGGAGCCTTCATATGCTGCTTACCTACATGCATGATTTTGCACTTATCAAAGTTAAATTTCATTTGCCATTCTTCGGACCACTTCACAAGTTCGTCTAAGTCTTTTTGCAGCGAGATATGCTCATCCTGACCTGTTATTGCCCTAAAGACCTTCAAATCATCTGCAAATTTCAAAACTTTACTGCTTAGGCCACTTTCAATGTTATTTACAAATATAATGAACAGTAATGGCCCTAGTACTGACCCCTGGGGGACTCCACTAAGAACATTTTGCCATGATGACTTTGTACCATTTAGCATCACTCTTTGCTGTCTATCTGAAAGCCACAACTCTATCCATTTTAAGATGCTACCTGCAATACCATGGGACTGAAGCTGTATCATTAACCGTTTATGGGGTACCTTGTCAAAGGCCTTACTAAAGTCAAGATATGCTACATCAACCTGATTTCCCTGATCAAATTGTTCTGTGGCGAAGTTCAAAAAGTCCAAGAGGTTTGTGAGACACGATCGTCCTTTTCTAAATCCATGTTGAGTATCTTGAATCAATCTGCTACCTTCAGATAACTAACTATTCTATCCTTGATAATTGATTCAGTACCTTGCAGACTAGGGATGTGAGACTTATTGGCCTATAGTTTTCAACTTTCCCTCTTTCTCCTTTCTTGAAAATAGGAACTACATTTGCCCTTTTCCAATCGGTTGGAATTTCATTATGTGAAACTGATCTACAAAATATTATACTAAGTGGAAATGCCAGTTCCTTTTCAGTTTCCCGCAACACCCTAGCATAAATATCATCAGGTCCTGCTGCCTTATTTGGCTTTATTTTCCTGATATGATTGTAAACAACATCACTACCAATGAAATCAACATCATTTGTCAGATCCCATGTATCTGAACTATGGTGTACGGTCGGCAGATTGGTCATATCTTCCAATGTAAACACTGATTTGAACTGCTTGCTCAGCTCCTCAACCATCTCACTATCCTCACCCAATGTAGTCCCGTTTACTTCCAGTGGACCAATTGTGTTAGAAACTTTACTCAGCTTGTAGAAACTAAAGAACTTTTTACTGTCCCCATTACAGTTTCTAGCTAAATCCAGTTCCTTTGCTCGCTTTGCTGCTCTGGTTTTTTGCTTCACAGTGTCTCTAGCTTTTCGATACGCCTTTAGATTAATGACATTTGAGGCTTCTTTAAAAACTCTAAATGCAGTTTTCTTAGCCCTAATTGCTTTTATCACGTCTGGTGTAAGCCATGCTGGCTTTCCTACCCTTCTTTTGCGTCTTTGCTTTTGGGGGACATGTCTAATCTGAGTTTCCTTTAAGTAAGATTTGAACTTTTCCCACATTTCACAGGCATTTAAATTGGAGAATTCTTCTTCCCATCTGATGGCACTTAAAGCCGCTCTCATGCCGTTAAAGTCTGCTTTGTTGAAATTTGGAACCTTTACCAAATTATCCTTGATAGTTTCCCCTACATGTGCCTTGAATCTAACTATGTTATGGTCACTTTTTCCCAGAGTTTCGCCTACAGTCAAGTCTTGAACCAAGTCACTTAAATCCGAGAATACAAGGTCAAGAATGAACCATGCCTGGTAGGTTCCGATACAAACTGGTGTAAGAACAGGTCCTCTTCAAGGCATTTCCTGAACAT